>OMMV01174859.1:0-10984 GCA_900302635.1 Chatrabus melanurus | reverse complement strand
GTTGAAATAAAACAATCAAAGTGTGCTTGTAGTGTAGACTGTTAGCTTTAATTCAACGGGTCTAACAAAAATATTCCATTAATCATTTAGGAATTGTGACAATTTGCATACACAGTCCCTTAATTTTCAGATTCTAAAAGGCATTTGACAAACTAAATGTAAGGATTATTTTTAATAGAAATCATCACTTTCACATCCAGTTTTCTTTAGATAAGTCAGGGGATGGATACATGAATGTTTCAAAGTTCCTGAATATGGCTTGAATGTAATTTACATCCATCATTAAAAAAAATACAAACGGTACGATCTTTAAGAAATACAAACAGTATGGTACTGTATGGTAAATCTGTCTGGAGTAGGCAGTTCTCACAAACTGAATGAATGCAAGGAGACCAGTGAGGGAAGCCACCAAGACACTTAGACAACTCTGAAGGGCTTAAAGGCGTCTGTGGCTGTGCTTGATGAAACATTGCACAACGTTTGTTTGTCGTATCACCAGTCACAGCTTCATGGCGGAGTGGAGCAGAGAAGGATTTTCTTAAAAAGAAGACATGCAACTTTATCTACAGTTTTCCAGAAGGTACATGGCAGACCTGAGCCTAAATTTGATTTGTTTTTGAGTATGAAAAGCCTAAAATCCTATCATTGACAATCAGGTCTATGATAAAAGACAAGATCCACTCCTTCATTGGGATCCGTTCCAAAATTTACTCAACTCTTCCTTGGGCCAAAGTCTACCTCTCCACCAAATTTCATTGAAATCCATTCACATCCTTCCAAAATATCCTGTTAACAAACAAACAAACACAGAGACAGATGGGAGCAAAAACATAACCTCCTTGGTGAAGGTAATAAATACATTTAAGTCTTTAACCATAGAGCTGTCCATGCTTATGCCATTAGATTATGTGACTTAAAACAATAAAACTTGCTCACAGTTTTGAAAAACTACATCGAATGATGTTCAGATTTTTCCTATGTTGCATCATTTGGGCATCTTGAAATATTAAAACACGATTCACTAGTGCGTTGTTGCTTTGTCATTGCACCTGCTACCAATTTCAATTATTTGTTCCATTCCCAAAAATTGAAACATCAGCTTTATGTCCGACCCTTAAACCGTGTTTTGCAACAAATGACTTTTACTTGATGGTTTCACACCATTATCCAAATCTTTATCTGACTCGAAATAATATTTAGTGTGTATATTATTTTCCAACTCGGAGACATTCTGTTAATTTGGGGGATATTCAGAAAAGAAAAATCAATTGAAACAAATTGAAATTGAAAATTGGTGGCCACACCCAACTGTTTCAGCAGTTGGGTTTATTTGTTTAAGTAATGCTGTTAACAAATAGGATCAATGCAAAACCTCCTTATTGAAAGTAATTAAAACCCGCACCTTCACAACAGCTACCACAACCAGAGTGAGTAACATCTGAACCTTCTAAAGTACTTGAACAGGGGTGTTCCACTTGTTCACACACAAACACACACACTCACACATACACACACACACACATACATACTCTGACTATCCTCTGTAATTCCCGATGGTGAGTAGTTGTGTGACGTGCGTGATCTGATGTTTGTGTGTGGCTGGGTGGGTTGGTGGGTGGTGTCAGAGAGGTTTCGTCTGGCAAAACAGCAGAGACAAAGTGGTGTGATATCGAGTTTATTTTCCAGACGGCTGGTTTCTCTCTCACACACACACTTTTTTTTCTGTGGTGCCATTCAAACATCTCCCCGAGGACAACGGATGAAAATGATCCTACATGGCTAATTCTGGCTTACAGTTCAGTCAAGTGATCAACAAGCAGTGTCCAAAAACAAACAGTCAAATGACAGCAAACCCCCAACTCTCAAAGGATATGTGCCAGAAAATCAGAAGTATTTTCTGTTGCAATAATGTTATCTTCTCAGGAAGGGAGCTCAGGAAGTTGTAGCCTAATTCATGCATGCAGCAGTGACAATGGGGACAATCATGGTAACCGCATTTAAAGTTTGCTTGCTTGGTGTTGTACCAAGCAACTTTTGAGACAATGTAGATGCTTATGGAGTGATGCAAATACGTTTCATTGAACAATTGCTCGAACGAACATACAGAGGCTGAAGTGGGCATTAAGATTTCCCAGCAAGCATGCAAAATACAGTTATAGTGTTTATTGTCCTGTTTATGATGGTTTGAGAGCACGTTTGTCCAAGAAAGAAAAAGTAATTAGCTACTTTGACAAATGATTGCTGGAGGAGGTAGGACAGTACCAACATTTTTTTCTTTTGCTGAGGAAGTTTCCCAGCAGCGTTGCCATACAGTTTCACAGAAAGTACTGTTGCTAAATCTAGTTCTCATGTGCAGCTATTATGAAAGAATGCCAGATGTAATGAACCAGATTAACTCCTTGCCAAAATATACCCCAGGGTATAAAATAGTCCAGGCTGGTTAATTTTGGGCAAGGCAAAACAAATAGCCTAGCCTAAATAATACTGTCAGAAACCAGGCTCGGGAACCCCTTCTCAGAAAATGGACACAGGCTCAGAGTTACAGTTAAGGGTTTTATTTCAAGAGAGTTTGGAAGATAGTTCGGCAAGATTATCAGTAATAGAGCAATATCGCAGGTAAAGGCCTCTTGATGCTTTCTTAACCGCATTATCAACTGGAGGATGCAACGGGGATGACCTTGGAGAATGGCATCCCAAAAAAGCCATGAATGAGTCCATGGGCATTAGGGCCATTGAGAGCTCTGTGGGGTTTTATCTTGGCTGGAACATACTGTCAAGTACCAGGCTCAGGAACCCCTTCACAGAAAATGGACACAGGCTCAGAGCTACAGTTAAGGGTTTTATTTAAACAAAAATGAGCCGCTCAATTTCAGCCCAAATCACTAAAATAGAATACAGAAGATGAACTAAAAATGATCAGCTAAACCACAGTCCAAAACACAAAATGCTGATTGTTCCTTATGCAGGAGCTGTACATTAGTTGCAAAAGGTTGAGTACAAACAAAGTAAATACTCAATTGCCGGTGGGTGGCCGTGCGGCCAACAGAGGACAAACAGAGGGTCTGGGTGATGGTCATGTGGCCGACTGAAGGCAGGGAGAGTGTCTGGAGGGTCACCATGTGGCAGACAGAGGGCCAACAGAGAGCAGAGCATGAGTCGGGGGATGGCTGTGCGGCCGACAAAAGTCAGGTACACAGTTGGGGGGGACGGCCGTGCGGCCGACAAAGAGCAGAGAGACAATTGGGGGGACGGCCACGCGGCAGACAGAGGGCAGAGAGACGGTCGGGGAGACAACTGTGCGGCCGAACCACAGCAGTCATAGGGTCCGGTGGGCGGCCTTCTGTCACCCCAGTAGCAAGAACAGGAGATGAGGCATGCTGGCCCATGGCTGTATTGGGACCATTGGGATTCAAACAATTCTGTTGTCACAAAAATACTCATGGGAGACCAAAATACTCAAGGGAGAACACAGGTTCATAGACGACATTCCACTGACGAGTGAGGAGATGTGGTATCTTTTAAAGGGCGTATGCCGATTAACCCAGGAAACGCGGAGGCATTAGGTCGCTAGGCAACAAGGTGACCTGAACAACACAGAAGATTTGAAATCTATCACAAATACCAGAGAAGGTGCATGGAGGGAAAGGTGAAACTACAGCTATAAACGTGCATTGACACCCCTGACATTTGCCCACATTAAGACGTGCCAAAGGGGGAACAAGCCAAGGAAGACCATATGGCTGCCCCGACCCATAATGACAGGAGGCGGGGTGAGGCGCACAGCACTGAGGTAAGGGGAGAAATAACTAAGGAGTGATTACCCCAGTAAGCGCAACACCCAACAGCACATGCACCCACAGAAAAGTGACATAATACCCTAGGGTGTAGCCCACAATATACCCAGGTTATAAAACAGGTTAGCCCACTTTTACCATGGGTATAAGCTGGGGAGGGGGCATATGTTGGGCTGTTACACCGGATTTTGGAATGCTTAGGCACACGGACAATGCCTTTCAGAGCCAATACCATAAGGTATCATAAGGTCTATTCATCAAAATAAAAAAGAACAAGGAAACAAAGCAAAATTGACCTACCAGTTGGCTGAGAAGACATGCACCATGCGTGTTTAGCAACAAGAACTGGAGGTAAGTGGACTGGGTGTTTATACTGGCTAATGGAGATAGTTGTACTGTTACCGATTTTGGCCCAGTAGTTGGCTCAAATTTCTGACATGCCAAAAATCTATCCAAACATCAAACAGTCATGTTTCATGCTTAAAAGATACATCTAACAAATGCCAGCTGGTTAGAAATTCAGCCTGACTTTTAAACTACCTGCAGAATTGGGTTGACATTGAGTTGTTTCCAGAAACATCCATCATCTTTATGATCTCCGTATCTCCCAAAGGTTTAATCTGCCAGTCTGCTAGGATTAAAGTGGTCATATTATACACTTTTACAACAAGTTAATACAAGCCACCAGGTGTTTCAATGGACAACTTTATATTTATTCAACCTTAGGTCACTTTTACACCTATCCTGTTTGGTTCATTTCAATGGTCTGTTTGCTCAAACAGTGTGATTTGCTTGGGGAGGTGTCAACACATGTTTGAACTCTGTTGCAGACCAAACAAACAGACCATGGACTCCTTGAAAAGATGAGACTGTCCTGTTCCAAACAGATCATTGTATGGTTCATTTGTGGTGAGAACGCATACCGAACCAACGAAGCAAATAATTGAACCAGTTGATTTAAGGCAAGGTTACAAGTGAAGGAAACGAGGGTGCAGTTCTCAGCTCTGCAGTATATCCATCAGGTCAACATTATGGTCTGTAGGACTCTTGGTATGATGAACTTAAAGACATAATCATTTCACACTGTATTATATTTGTTTTAGCATCAGCAGTTGCACTGGGTGTGCCAAGAGTAGCGTAAAGGTTGTGAGAACGTAAGTGTGTGAAATGTGAACTGTGCATGCAGGGTTGGGAGGGTTCCTCCTCTACTAAACAAGCTAAAGGGTGTAGTTATCTTTGTGTTGCCAAGGAGACCAAGCCACCATCACCAAAGAGTGTAAATAGATTTACACAAAATGCATTGACGTTGACTTGAGGTTGGCGTTTCAGGTATAAACATGCCCTACTTGTGTGCTTGCTTCAGTTGTCATAACCGCAGGGAATCTGGTATTAATATTTAACATCACAAATGAGTAGTTAAAAGGAAAAAGACAAATTATTGACTTATTGTGCCAGGACAATCAATATATGTTCTTTCGGCTTCTCCCAATTTCAACTCGGGTTTGCCACATGCTATGGATCTGCATGTTGACTTGGCACAAGTTTGTTTGTTGGATGCCATTCCTGACGCAACTCCACATTACATGGAGAATGGGCAGGGGTGGCCTTGCACTGGGAACCTTCTGCTTTGAAAGCAATTGCACTTAACCGCTTGGCCACCGCGCTGCCTGCCACGACAATCAATAATGCTACAAAATATCCAGCAAATGGTGTAGTGCAACACTACGCAACAAAATTAGGAAACAATGTTGTTCATTATTAATTCATGTCATTGTTTCCTATTACAGTTAATATGCATAAACACTTCATTGTATTTAGTTTAGTGAGTTTCCTTTCCTTGTTAGTAATAAGTGTGTGTGTTTACATGTATATGTAAAATTTAAATAAATGTAAAGTAACTCTTGACTATTTCCTCTTTATATATTTAACTTTTATTTCAAAATACAAATGAAATGTATATATTGTAAAAATGTGCCTAGTTAACGCTATCATGCTAATACGCTACATCACGGTAGTATGCATTGCTTCTTGGCATCTTTTATAATGGCAGGCGACTCCCCATTTTGCCACAGTGACTATATGTACACTTATTTACATGCAACTCTATTGGGTTACTTTAAAATATATTCGGAATCTGGTAAAGTTACTTTGTACCCGAAAAAAAGTCATATTTAACCTAAGGAGCATCACAAAATTAAAGTAACCAGCTCTCAGTTTTACAGTATATTCTTTTGATTTTGAAAATTATATGCGCTGTTGACATAATATGGCTTGCTGTGCAGTTGTTGGTACTAATGGACTATCTAAGAAGTCTGTGCTCCAGTATTTCCATTGAGTGAAATCTTCATATTATTTAATTTGTATATGAGCACTGTTAGCACTGATTAGAAGGTATCCATAGCATGGTGATGTTAGCTCTGCTGTTACTCCACGGTTACTGAGGCAATATGGCGGTCATAATTCTTAATACCTGCACTCAAGCCACCCGTTATGAGAACCACTGCCCACTCCGCAAAAATTATGCATTTATCAAACACCACAACCAAGAGTAGCCTGTTAACGTTAGCTTGTTTGGTAAGTACGAGATGGGTGGTGTGTTCGGGATTCATTCGTCACGCCGGACTTGCCCATGCTCCACCTCTTTACTCTTTATGGGTTGGCCAGGAGTTGGGCAGGGTCAGGCACTGCCGAGGTGGCGACACTTGGAACCACCCCATTTGAGCTTCAAGCCAGCTCTTCAGAAAACCTATGGGAGGGTTTGTCCAGTATACAGTCTATGGGTCCATAGATCCCAAAGTGTGCTTCACTCTACAGCAGAGTGATGAGTGATCTGTTATAGCTGTGTGCATAATAATCATGTAATCCACAATACAAATACCCATTTTCACAAAATGAAATCAGATTGTATTTCCTGTCTTTGCAAATGTAAGGGAATGGAATTATATATATTTTTTGTAACCTGGTTATATAACTCTGTTACATATATTGTGCCACTCCCCCAGCCCGTGCACATGTGACTGATGCAAAGTTGCACATCATATGTCTGCATTGGCTCATGTGTTTTCCAGCTGTCCTCTAACTGCCCTGCAGCTGAGCCTGTACTTCATTGAACCGACATCAAACAGTCTTCACCCTCATGATATCTTGTCACGATGCATGTTACTCTGCAGCACAACTGACTACAAAGCAGGAAAAAGATTATGATTAGTCTGCAAGTTCTGCTCAGTCTCTTCTGTTGTCTGGTAAATATATTTCACAAAATAACACACAATATTCAAATGTATAAGGTAATAGCTGATAAATATTTAGATGATAATAAGAAGAAATGAAGCTATCAGCCACAAATTGACATAATTTACCAAGGTTATTTTTCTTTAAATTCTGCATTGAAAGTCTTCTGTTAGGTTACAGAATCCCTTCTCAAGTAAAGTCAGAGGCATCCGTTACAGAAACTCACTTTTGGTCTGTTTTTCATCTGTGGTTTTCAAATCCATGAGTGTGAAGAAGTAAACCAATCCTGGCAATATCAAGCCTGCCCTCAGATCTCCCAAGTGAAATATATTGTTTCAAACTCAGTTTGCAAGGATCCTGTCCTCCCTGCCGTGAAAACACGAGGGAGTTGTGACTAGCTGTTGTCCTATTCCCTTTGAGAGACAGTCCACTTTAGCAATGTTGGATCCAACATGTTGATGAGGCAATTTTAGATGCAGAATGTCAACATGGGGCAGCACGGTGGCTTCGTGGTTAGCACTGTTGCCTCACAGCAGAAGGTCCCAGGTTCGCTTCCGACCCGGTCCTTTCTGTGTGGAGTTTGCATGTTCTCCCTGTGTTTGTGTGGATTCCCTCCACATGCTCCCGCTTCCTCCCACTTCTAAAGACATGCGGGTTAGGAGAACTGCTGACTCGAAATTGACCGTAGGTGTGAGTGAGAGTGTGAATGTGTTTGTCTGTCTATATGTGGCCCTGCGATGGACTGGCGGCCTGTACAGGGTGTACTGCACCTCTTGCCCAATGATTGCCGGACCTTTAGTTGGAATAAGTGGGTTTAGAAAATGAATGAATGTCTACATGAATTCTTTTGTTTACTCTGCAGTTATGTTAATAATTTTAGTTGAAAATCTTATTTATTTTAACTCAGTCATCTCTGGCCAGTTAAGGGACTCTGCAAAAACTTGTAACATGATTAAGTGGAGAAGCACTCAGAAGACTATGTGATCCCAACAAAACTGTATTTTGGACATGAGCCATGCTGTCCATTTTACGTTTTTTGAAAGTCCTATACAGGCCCTAAGACCCATTGGTGCCCGTGCTTATCCCCAGATCCTGTAGCATGAAGCAGATGCGAGTTGATGACTTCCCCTGGACGGGACACTAGTTCATCTCAGATTACTTCCCCAGCCAAGGCTGGTGCCCATTTACAGCTGGGTGGACTGGGTGGACCTTCACCAATGTTCCTCCAGGCTTATATAGGGCTAACGTATAGGACTGGGACAATGCAGATGAAGTGTCTTGTCCAAGCATACAGACAGGTTAGCATGGCCTGTAATCGAATTCAGGTTTACATGTTGGTAGTCAAACTCCTGTCACACTGAGCTGGGATAGAATCCCACTATCCCACTGACAGTGGGATAGGAACAATGGGAACATTATTGGGTTCTTCATGTTGTATCAACTAATATTACAACAAAATGTCATCATTTGTGGCTATCCTGCTAAAAGACAAATACTTCATATTCTTGTAAGAATCAATAAAGACACATTTCCTTCAGAAAATTCCAAGCAGGACCAAATATTTAGGATCAAAAGTAAGCTTTGAGGGGGAAATTACTCATCACAGCCACTTTCCCACCAAGTGCTGGAGTGGATTAGACACAAAGTCCCCTTTGTTTGGAAAAGCGCCATATATTCAATGGCTGACATTCAAAGCGAGCACAGGGTCACGGTGCACAGATTAGGGTCACTTTAAAGGTTCGTGCAGGAGCGCGAGGAAGGGTCAGGATTTGAGTGAGAACTGGCATGGGAGAGAGCTCTACACAACACAGAGTGCACTGCAAAACACACAAAATCTTACCAGTTATATTTGTCTAATTTCTAGTCAAAATATGTAATGTGCACTTAATATAAGACACAATCACTTATCAAGTAAAATTTCAGTAAGATATAAGGACTTGTTTTTAGATAATACATCTTTAAAAATCTTGTTACGTGAAAGAGTCTTGGAAACATCTTGTCTTGAATCATAGCTTTGTTGATTCTCTGTAAGATTTTTAAGTTCCTGTGTTGTTTGTAAAAGATGTAAACACTTCCTAATACTAGTAAAATATAGCACAAAATGATCTTTCTCAGCTAATTTCAAAAATTTATCTCAAGAAATCTTAAAAAGTGAATTTTCACTTGTTCCTATTGGCAGATTTAAAAAAACAAAACAAAAAACTTGTTACTAGGGCTGCAACTAACGATTAATTTTGTAATCGCTTAATCTATTGATTATTATTTAGATTAACAATTTTTTATTACTCTCTTGATTATTTTCTGATTAGTCAATTATCCTTTGGTTAATTTACCAGTAAATCATAACCATCAATTCTACCAATAATGTTCAACTTTGCATTTGAATATTTCTCATAAAAAGTATTTATTTTTCAATTTTAAAAAAATGCCCGCATATAAATGATATTAAATGCCAATACTAAAAAGGCAGTCATGGAAAAAATATGGAAGAAAATTTTGCACACAGCTTTGCGTCTTCCTGAGACACAAAAAGACAAAAAATACAATCCTGACATTTTTCAGAGGGCTGCAACTAACAGTTATTTTCATTATCAATTAATCTGTTTATTTTCTGGATTAAACATTAGATGTTTGATGCATAAAATATCAATAAATGGTGAAAAATATCAGTCACTGTTTCTCAAAGTCCAAGATGGTGTCCTCAAATGTTTTCTTTTGTCCACAACCCAAAGATATTCAGTTTACTGTCAGAGAGGAGTAAAGGAACCAGAAAATATTAACATTTAAGAAGCTGAAATCAGTGAATTAGGACATTAAAAAAAAGACTCAAAACGAGTACTTGATTACCAAAATAGCTGGTGACTAATTTAATAATCAATTAATAATTGATTAATAATTAATTGTTGCAGCTCTACTTGTTGCAAGTTAAAACACCTGGTTTCCATGTAAAACATTTTTGTACAACTTTTTTTTTCAAAATATTTTTCAAATATATTATCTAAAAACAAGTCCTTATGTCTTACTGAAATTTTACATAGCTGCCTTCCTAATCAGTGGTTTTAAAACTTTTCTTTACATTTACTGAGGTAAATATGCACACCTGTACCTAATGATATTTTAGTGAATTCAGTGGCCAGGAGAATCATTTTATTGCAGTGTTTTCTGATTTCCCCGAACACCTACTCCTTTTTAACGATCAAACAAAACACTGGACCAATTAAAATCTTTTTAATGTCAAGTGAAATGTTTAACTCAAAACAATCTAAAAAATAGGCCCCAGGTTCAAAAATGTCAAAATTCTCCTTTAAGTGATTGTGTCTTATTTTAAGTGTAGATTAGATATTTTGACTAAAAATTTGACAAACATACTTGGTAAGATTTTGTGTTTTTGCAGTGTAGAAATGTGTACGCACTTTCAGGGTGCTGATTTTATGGTCCATTGTTGAGTTTAGCTTACTTTATGACTTTCCTGCCATTGATGATTCCAGTGACACACCAGCTCTCACTGAATGGTGGAATAATATAACTAAATATGAAGTTTTTTATGCAATAGTTCTAACAGAAGGCTTTAAAAAAAACTTTTGTCAGACCTTTGTGCTTCTGGTCAATTGATCTGTAGATTGATATTGTATTCTGTTCTGCCATTAGACCTCCTAGTGGGATCAGAATTGGACTGGTCAGTGCATGCCCACGCTGTAGTCTCACATGTGTGTACTTGTTGTATGTGTACAACACCGTACATTTTGAGCCAAGCCAACACATGCAAACATCAGTGTCAGTGAACTGGAGTAACCCTCTTTAAAGGTAACACCATATCTCTCAGCCAATCACAGCGGGCCTGGAATCAGGCACCCTGAACTCAGCCAATCACCGTGCTTGCACCTTGTCGCCCCGCCCACCCAGTTTCAGTTCTGCTTTTCATTCTTTCTGAAATACTATTATATGAGTATAAGTGAGTA
>OMMV01174855.1:0-15167 GCA_900302635.1 Chatrabus melanurus | reverse complement strand
GCCGCTTACCCAAATCCCCCGCCGTGCTTCCTGAATCAGATTGATGACGACCCCCACCGAGTGACATCTCACCCCGCGGTTTGGGGAACGGGCGCAGCAGGGCGCCAGGCAGGCAGTGACGCTATGCCCCTGGGCCAAACATCAACAGGCACAAGCATGCAAGTGAGCGACAAGCGGCACCCGGCCGTAGATCATTTCCCCTCCGCTCTCACAGGCCGACCCCTCAGGTGTGCATTATTCCAACGATTATCCGGCACTGTTTTATTACCGTTTTTTTTTTCTGCACAAGCTTAAATGTGACGCGTGTTTTCCTTGCAGTTTGAATACACAGTTGGGTCCATAAGTATTTGGACAGCACCCGTTTTTGTCATTTTACTCCTGTACACCACCACAATGGAGTTGAAATGAAGTGTAGACTTTCAGGCATCTCCGATATCGAATCGCTGCATTCAGGGTCCACCAGACCACTAAAGACCAGGGGACCATCATCCTCGAATTCCGAGGGACAGCCCCAACGATATTTCGTCACAGATGTGGCGATGGAGTGGGCATCATGTTTGTCCCCACAGTTGCAAGCAAGGTGGAATAGTGGTTACCTTCACAGCAACAGCGTCCGGGGTTTGAATCCGGCAGTGCCCATCTCCTTTCTGTGTGGAGTTTATGTGTACTCCCTGTGTTTGCGTGGGTTTCTGTCGGGCCCTCTGGTTTCCTGCTACCATCGGAACGTGCTCATTAGGTTGGTGCTCCTTTCACAGCCCTTGACCAAGGCAGCATGTGAAGATCTGGAGTTGGTCCCCGGACGCTGCTCAGTGGCCGCCCACTGCTTCTAGTGATCAGATAGTGTCTAAATGCCTGTGATTAGGATGGGTTAAATGCAGAGTCAGATTTCCCTAAGGCAATTAATAAAGTATCAGTTATTAATGTTAGCCCACAGGAAGGAGGGCGCCACATCCAGCAGTTGGCAGACATGCCTGTGGGGTATTCCACCGACTAAACAAAGTTATTTTTTTCAGTGGATCTGGTGCAGTTTGTCTTCATTATATGCCCTTTTAAATTGGAGCCGCACCAGATTATTGGTTTTTGAGTTATTGTCTAGAGAAGCTGGCTGAGATGGACTAACCCACCCACTCCTCGACATTTTTGCTGTTACCAGCACAGAGGAAGATATTGCATTAACCACTAAGGAATTACATTTTTACACACAGTCCCTCCATTTTCAGAGGCTAAAAGTAATTGGACAAACTAACATAATTATAAAATCTAAGGATTATTGTTACTACTTGGATGAAAATCCTTTGCAGCCAATGATAGCCTGAACTCTGGAACCCATGAACATCACCAAATGCTGAGTTTCTTCCTTTGAGACGCCTTACCAGGGCTTTACTGCAGCCTCCTTCAGTTGCTGTTTGTTTGTGGGTCTTTTATACTTTCAGGTTTGTCTTCAGTAAGTGAACAGCAGCTTTACTGGGTTGAGGTCAGGTGACTGACTTGGCTATTGAAGAATATTTCTTTGCCTTGAGAAGCTCTTGTGTTGCTTTGGCAGTATGTTTTGGGTCATTATCCGTCTGCACTTTAGAGGGCTGTGCTATCACTTTGGCTGAATCTGAGCAGATAGTGTCGCGCAGTACACTTCAGAATTCATTATGCTACTTCCATCAGCAGTCACATCATCAATAAACACCGACTGACTTAGTTCCGTTGGAAGCCATGCGTGCTCACACCAGAACACCGCCTCCACCATGTTTGACAGATGATGCGGTATACCTCGGATCGTGAGCCGTTCATTTCCTTCTCCATACTCTTCTCTTCCTGTCATTCTGCTACAAGTTGATTTTGGTTTCATCCATCCCAAGACTCTTGGGAACTGGGCAGGCTTTGTTAGATGTTTTCTGGCAAAGTCTAATCTGGCCTTGCTGTTCTTGAGTGTTAGCAGGATTGCACCTTCTCGTAAATCCTCTGTTTTTACATTCATGAAGGCGTCTCTTGATTGGAGACTTTGACAATGATACGTCTACCGCCTCTAGTGCTCTTGACTTTCCGAGATAATGTGAAGGAGTTTTTCTTCAAGGGAAAAAAAAAAAAATCTGCCACCATCCAGTTTAGTTGTCTTCCGGAGCTTTTGGTGTTACTTAACTCAGACACCTCTTTGGACCTAATACTGAGAGTTCCAATGAACAGCTACCAAATACAAACGCAACACTTGGAATCGACTCCAGACCTTTGATCTGCTGAATTTAATATTGAAAAATGAGGGAGCAGGCCGCACCTGAACATGAAAGTGCTCGTCAGTCTATTGTCCAATGATTTTTTTGATACTACAAGCAAATTTTGATTAATTTCAACTCCACTGTGATGATGCACTGAGTCAAAATTACAAAAAGTGTCACCCTCCAAATACTTAGATATACCCGACTCCATTTGCATGCATTTCCTGCACTCGGTGCACTGTTGGAAAAAGAAAAATGGTAACATGTAGTCAAATTAAGGGTTGCTTATTGTTGCCAGCTTAGTTTAACAAGTTTAAATAATGTGTGAATGAATTAGAAAAAACGAAACTTGCAAAGACCAACTCGAGGTCTTAAGTCAAATGTGCTTCAAATGATGTCCAGTAGATTTACATTAAAAATGTCCCACAATAATACTGAATTAACTAGTTTCAACATTTTTTTTTCAGTCCTCTCAAAAATCCTTTGCAGTGTAACTTTATTTCAAATTTGTCAGTACAAAGTCCAAATAATTCATACAAATACTGTAGTTTTATGGGATGCTACTGTAGTACTTTACAGTATTAAAAGAAACAAAAAGGTTTGTTTTCAATATAAAAATTAAACATCCTTTTTAGTGCTATTTTTAAGGTATGTAAAAGCAATTCATGACAAATATTTACAAATATTTGTCTTGCAGCGCTTCACCTCAGCGTCCTCATCAGCCCTCGCCAGGATATGGACAGCCTCGGGCAGATACAAGGGCCGATACAAAACAGCCATGTCATAACATATTTTATATATATATATATATATATATATGTGTATATATATATACACACACACACACACACACAACGTCAAATCAGAAAAAGTTGGGATGAGGAAAATGCAAATAAATTAAAAAACAAAAACAAAAACAGGAATGATAAAATCTAGGCTGGGGTTTCCCATGTGCCTTCTGGCAAACTGCAGCTGAGATTTCGCTTGTTCTTTTTAAGAAAAACCTCTATACCACTTCATCATGAAGCTGTATAACTGGTGATGCAACAGGCAAATGTTACACCATTCTAGGCCATAGGCTACCGGGGCCCCTGGCGCACTACGTTCCAAGCTTTCCAAAAATACCCATTTTGTTGAGATGGGGGGGGGGGTGCACCAGGGGCCCTGGTAGCCCATGAGCAGTCATAAGTGTCTTGGTGGCTTCCCTCACTCGTCTCCTTCCAGCACGGTCACTCAATTTTTGAGAACTGCCTACTTGACACAGATTTACCACACAGTACCATGCTGTTTGTATTTCTTCATGACTGATGCAAATGAAGTCCAAGACATATTCAGTGACTTGGAAATGTTCATGTATCCGTCCCCTGCCTTGTCTCAAGAAAACTGGCTGTAAAAGTGATGATTTAATACTTATGTTTCAAGTAAATTTCCCCTGTCCCAACTTTTTTGGAATGTGTTGCAGGCCTGAAATGCAAGAATGGATGTATATTAACAAATGAATTTAAGTTGACCACACAAAACATGAAATATCTTTGGTTCATACTATCTGCAATGAAATGGAAGTTAAAGTAAATGTAAGAATCACTGCAGTTTTTAAAAAAATTTGCATTTTCCATATCGTCTCAACTGTTTCTGATTTGGGGTTGTAATTCAAATCATGTTGTAGAGATTTGTTTGTACTTTGATATTAAAGAACATTATTTAAATTTTTTCCCATACAAACAGCCTGATATGCATTTTTATATTAACAAAAGTAGGTAAAATATTTTTCCGCCAGTGTAAATAACTTTTTCACAGAGTGACTAAACTGCTGAAGAAGAGCTCCTTTGTTGAGTTCTGAATATTGATCTTCATGCCGGTGAGCCACGCCTCCAGCTCCAGCGGTTGCCTCAGTCTCCACCCTCATGTTTACTTGCTTACTGCGTTGTGATTGGCGTGTTCATATTTGTGATGCAACAAATTAAGCTCAGAACGTCACTGGAAGAAACTCAGTTTTCAGGAAAGTGCGAAGAAGCGCTGCCCCCCTTCAGGAGTGTTCGATTTATTTATTTTTATTTATAATAGTGACAAACTCCTGATAAATCAATAATGTATTTTTTTTTCTGTGAATTATGGTGTGCATCTGTTTTCCTTGGTTTTAACTTCAGTTCATACTGTGATGACGGTTTGTGTTTTTTGTGTTGTTGTTCTGTTTGTTCTCCAAAATGTTAAATAAAAAGTTAATCGCAAAAAATAATAGTGACAAACATCACAGTTTATAGAGAAAATTGAACACCCCAGAATATAAAACTGTAAAAAAAAATAAATAAAAAAAATACATTTTTCAGTCAGGAATATATTTTTAAATAAAAAGATGGAACAGGTCTAAATGGTGCTAAAAAGTGTCACCAAATAAAATGCAGCATTCCAACGTTTTGCAGTCGGCGCTAAGGAAGCCCGTTTCCACCTTGAAGAATTAACCAAAAAACTCAATTATGGAGCTACTTGAAAAATTAGTCAAAATTCTGAGATTTAGAAAGGTAAAAATTTGAGTTTTATAAGTCATAATTATGAAACGAAGCCAAAATTCTGACTTTCAGATTCATAATTAGAGATTAGAAATACAATTTTGACTTTATATCTCATTAAAATGTTACAAAGTCAAATTCTTTTTAAATCTCATAATTTCAACGTTCTTTGTAATTTCTTTTAGTCATTCCGTAATTGTCAGAAATCCACTTCTGTGCTGTACAGTACAAGTTGGAAATACATCCAGTTTTCCATTCAGTAAGTAGTTTTCCTGTGCCTGATTGTGCTCCGAGTTGTGAGTTTGTAAATCAGCGAGCCGCCTGAGTGGAACTTTACTCCGCGTACTTTCAGCCCAGGCTAGTCTCTATTGTCCACTCCCTCTTTTATAACTCCGCCCTCTAAAAAAGAGGGCCTGGATCCACTCATGTTTATCGACTGTGAAGCGGCAACAGAGCTGTTGAGTTTTGAATCTCAACATCAGCCGCTGATTGGCTGAGAACCCGCGCGTCACCATCGTGACCGAGGAGAAAGCTAGACTCCATCACCAAGTACCATAAGATTTAAAACAAAAACGGTTCGAATGCTTCCAGCTTTTGTCGCAGCACAACTGCATCACCAGTTCCACAGCGCCCTCTGATGGTCATAATTGAAAAGGCACCTGTGTCACCAGCTTCACGCAGACTGGGAGCGATTCCAAGAAGAAGAAGTCCTAGACAGGCCTTGAGGCTCGTTGGTGTCGCTGCTCGCCTCCAGACTCATAGCGTGAAGCGGATGAGAGTCTATGACTCCCCCTGGACGGGATGCCAGTCCAACGTGGGTTACGTTCCCAGCCAAGGCCGGTACCCACGAGGAATGAAGCGTCTTGCCCAAGGACACAGAAAGGTAGCATGAACGGGAGTCAAACCAGTTCTCAATCTTGTTAGCTTTAAGCACCGAGCTGCACCGCAGCCCGTTCTGAAGGCGGCACGCCATCTACGCTCGAGCTTCTGAAAAGCTAAATAAATAACTAAAAACAAGCTCTGATTCCATTTGGCAACAAAAAAGAAATCTGCTCCTTCACATCCTGATGGTGCATGTGGCGGAGGAGGAGAGGGAGTCTGGAAAGGCTCCGGCGGTGGACGGACAAGGAGGGCGGGACGGAATTTACTGCAAAAGGGGTGGATGGGAAAATGAAGGGTGAGGAGAAATGGGTGAGGTGGATGTAGGAAAAGGGAGGCAGAACGAGAGCGAACGGGCAGCCGGGAGCTCCCGCAGACACGCACTTCTGTCTAAGCAGCTTTCCTCTCAGGGCGGGGTCACGCCGGGTCACGGCGGGATTACACTTTTGGCAAACAAGAGTGAGCTCCTCTCTCACAAAGCCGTGCGCGACTCCCCCATGACTCTCAGCAGCTGTAATAAAGCCAAGGCAGCCTGAACCTACAAACAAAAAGCTAACACGCTATCGATCGACAGTGGCCAACTTTCACGAGGTGGTGTCGAAAGGTCGGCACTGTGCAGACAGCTCTGGCCGGGGTGAACGGCTATTATTGGGATGAGGGAAAACTCTGCCGTTTGTTCTTATCACAGAGATTCCGCGCTTAGTTGACAATTTCAGCGAGCCGTCAGCGTAGGGATGGAGTTGTTGCTCGCCGCCAAATGAAGAAACATAGCCGCGCGCTCGCCATCACAAAATCCAAATGAGGTTTGTATCCTTTGAATCGATAGGCATCCCCTGCAGTGACTGCATGTCTCTTCACTTCCTAATCAACACTTCCACTCATAGGGAGGTCAGCTGAGCAGGCGCACGGCGCCCCGAGCGCCGCTTTGAACTTAATTAAGCAGCTTTAAACACAGGCGAAAAGATTCATTAATACACAAGATGAGCAGCTAGATGAGAACGCCGCCGCCGCTCGACAGCAGAGATTCAGCTTTGGATGGCTGTTGAACCCACATGGGTCAACGCCGAGGGCGCGGCGGCGGACGTCCCACAAGGACGGCCAAATCCTTTCCATCTGATAAAGGTTTTGCTCAAACTTTTCTTTTTTTTCGCCGCTGAAATTAAACCCCGTGAAAGAGCTGTGGAGGAGCGGCAGAGTTATCCGCGGAGGCGGGGACGGAGGTGTGCATGTGCCCGGAAGGCTGTAGCGAGCCACCAGGGTGCTGTGAGGCAGAGGCCTGTTAAAGCACAGCTCCAGACCAAGGTGTTCTATAGCTCGGGGGCTAACGGTGATAAATGAGTGCCTTAATGTTGGCAAACACTTTATCTCTGCTTCATCTGTTTTCATTAGGCCGGGCCAACCTTTGGCTGGCCGAGAACGTGCTGTAACTTTCATTACTACAGAACGGAGACAGGCCTCCCATCGGTCTAATAAAAACACCAGCTTCACATCGGGCCGGATTCTAGTCATTATTATGACGACATTTTATAAACTACAAGGGCATTTAGTCGAGCTCATACCTTCACCACAGTCCCCTCTACTTCAAGCCCCAAATCAAATTCCAATCCTCAGCCCACTTCTAGTCTGAAAATACATTTGTAGTATCTGGAGCAAAGTAGACCTATACAATCATGGGATCCTAAACACTTACCTTTGATCCTAATTGCTCAGCTTTGATTCTGATTGCTGACGTGATCCTGATTCTCATCTTTGCTCCTGTTCACTCATCATTTTTTCCCCATTATCTTTGATCCTGAATGTAGATCCTGATGGCTGAACTTTGATGCTAACCCCTGGCCGTTGAACATAAACACTGCCCTTTGTTCCAGATCACTCATCTTTGATCTTGATCACTGAGTTTTGATCGCAGTCATTGAGAGTTGATTCTGATTGCTGAACTTGGATTCTGATCACTTATTTTTGATCATGCCCTTAGGCGCTGATAGCTGAACTTTGATCCTAACCCCTGGCCTTTGAACATAAACAGCGATCTTTGATCCAGATCACTGAGCTTTTATCTCAACTGCTGAGAGTTGATCCTGATTATTGAACTTTGATTCAGATCACTGAGCTTTGATTGTGACCACTGTTCTTTGATCCTGGTTACTGAATTTGATCATGATTTTTGTCCTGTGATCTGGCCCTTGAACCAGATGCATACAAAATTAATGGGTTCTTTTTTCTTTTTTTTTGCCATCCTCCAAGTTTGACTATAATCAGTTCATTAGTTTTTGTAACATCCTGGTAACTGTCAGAACTGACAGGTCTTGTCTTTCTATGATCTGTAGCTCAGTGGCTGTGATTGGAGGCATCATGCATTTGACATTTGTCCGTTGCTTCTCTAATCACAGCTGGAGTGGACCAGTGAAAGCCATTAAAATGACAACTTGATGAAACTCAAGGGAAAGCACCTGGCAGATGAGTGTAGGTTTCAGTCTTTTTTAAATTTATTTATTTTTAATTAGTTTGACCCAAATTTTTGTCAGGTGAAACATTTTGACTATTTTGTGGCTTTGTTTACAAAGATTATAGCTTTAAATAAACTAACAGCTTGTAAAAACATTAACTACATTTCCCAGTGCCAACAGTTTTTCAAACATCTGTTTTATGCTTCATTTACGGGGCGACGGGGTTCTTCGCTCTGCTACCAAACGGAGGAGGAGTGGGGGGGCTTAGTGTGATCACTAAGAGTTTATAGATGGGTCAGAAAAGAATTTTTAACATTTTGGGGATGATCTGCATCCGTCATCAAATTAGCCACATAACCTCTGTTTAAAACTGTGAGATCTGGTTTCAGTTTAGCTCCTTTTTTTTAAAACATTTTTTGCCTCATGACATCACAAGTATACAATGTATAAAAAGAATTCTGTCCACAGACATGATTTCCCCGGCAGAGGTACGATCTCTGAGTGCTCTTCTAATTTGTAACAGGGACTGTCCTGTTCCAGTTTTTGCAACCCTTATGTGCTGTTTTAAACTTTATTAAATTTAGTTTTATATTGTTTTGCCAAAAAAAAGTAATGTAAAGATGCCACCTTGACCTATGAAGAGGTGAGATGGGTTAAAACAAAAAAAAATTATTATTATTTTTTTTTTGTGGAGTTGTTAGACACGACTATTACTACTAAGAGGCAAAATAGTTGCAGCCATAATTAGTTTATATAGAAACACGGTTTTTGATGTACGGCTTAAAAGATGAAGATAAAAAAAAATCTCTTTCATTAGTTTGCGAGGTAACATTAATTGACATTAGTTATATACATATACGGTTCTATACATTAGCTAATCATTAAGAATTAACTAATGTGTTTGGTAATCATTTATTAATGTGGTCATGTTAGGTAGTGCAGTAAAAAGCATCAACTAACAGTGAATTAGAGTTAACTGTTTAGTAATCCTTTATTAATGGTGTTCATGTTAGTTAATGCGGTAATAAACACTAACAGTGAATTAGAGTTAACTGTTTAGTAATCCTTTATTAATGGTGTTCATGTTAGTTAATGCGGTAATAAACACTAACAGTGAATTAGAGTTAACTGTTTAGTAATCCTTTATTAATGGTGTTCATGTTAGTCAATGCGGTAGTAAACACTAACAGTGAGTTAGAGTTAACTGTTTAGTAATCATTTATTAATGATGTTAGTTAATGCGGTAATAAACACTAACAGTGAATTAGTTAACTGTTTAGTAATCATCTATTAATGGTGTTTGTTAGTTAATGCGGTAATAAACACTAACAGTGAATTCTGTTTAGTAATCATTTATTAATGGTGTTCGTGTTAGTTAATGCGGTAATAAACAATAACAGTGAATTAGTTAACTGTTTAGTAATCATTTATTAATGGTGTTCGTGTTAGTTAATGCGGTAATAAACAATAACAGTGAATTAGTTAACTGTTTAGTAATCCTTTATTAATGGTGTTCGTTAGTCAATGCGGTAATAAACACTAACAGTGAATTAGTTAACTGTTTAGTAATCATTTATTAATGGTGTTCGTGTTAGTTAATGCGGTAATAAACAATAACAGTGAATTAGTTAACTGTTTAGTAATCCTTTATTAATGGTGTTCGTTAGTCAATGCGGTAATAAACACTAACAGTTTTGTAATCATTAATCAGTGATCATGTTAATCAAGGTATTAATTTATGCATTTAATAATTCATAAAGATACTGAATATCATTAACAAATGATTCCTAGTTAACGGTTAATTCACTGTTAGTTGATGCTTATTACTGCATTAACTGTGAATTAATAAAGTGTTACCATTTATGATTTTGCCTGTTCGTCGCGCTCGCACAGAAAACAGTTTTCTAATTCAGACAGATTTCAACCATTTTTCAGAAGTCGGCTTCAAGCGTCACAGAGGAGTTAATGTCATTTAAACTGGTCCTTTTATGCACTTTTTCAGCTTTCTAACAGCAGAAACACACAAAAAACTGTATGTAACCTTTAGAATATTTAGAATGATTAATAGGGGAGGAAGATTTTGATAGAATTATGCTGCAAGGGAGCATTCAGTCATTTAACCCATTTTTGTATTGCAATATTCAGTAATTTTTTTTAAATGAGACGACACATGGCTCACTGTTTTATTTCAGATATTTATCTACTCATGAAGAACCAGTGGCTTTCTTCAAATCGAGTCTAATGGGGCAGGCGTTCTGTAGGTCAAAGGTCAATGTCACATGAGAGACTTAAGATCAACTTGTATCCTAAATATCTTGGGTCTGTGAGTTGCGATGGTTCAGCGAAGGCCTAGTTTTACATGTTGACCCACTGCCCTCCTCCCGTAGAAGGACTGGGAGATTAACATCTTGGGTTTGACGATTTGGTATCAAATGATCGCGCAGCAAAGGAACCCTTTTCTGTGGGCGCCGTACCGCTGTGTTTGGAGCTCATCAAGGTTTGCACACAGAAGACAGAGAGGAGAAAGTGTCCCTCAGATGTGGAACACCTCTGTGAGCTCGTTAGCTTCTGTTTCAGATGGGAAAGCACTCTATAGACCTTGAGCCAGACCCCCACGTTTTGGCCACCAGTCTCATTTTGAGGGATTAAATCTCATTAGGATTTTCCAGTTGCGATACAGCCCTAGTTATGGAAAATATGTGATCGCTTTGCATCCATGGTAGGTTTTTATAACCCTACCTCTGCAAAATGTTTGTGAAGTAGGGCTGACGTATGATTGCTTGTGGGATGAAAGAACCCCCCCCCCTCCTAACTTGGCATGGAAATCCACTTTGGGGCCAATTAAAGTACCATGGATGGATAGTTAGTCTGGTATCAATGATTTTGGGGGGGAAATTTTTTTTTTGCCATTCATTTTTTAGCCAATCTCCCGTTCTTAATTGTGGTACCAAACCGTTGAAGCTCAATAGCCATAATAAATATGGAAATGTTGTCCAATCTTTTCTCTTTACAGTGATACCCAAATGAAGGTGCTGGGGTTAGTATGGTAGTTTCTATGACAGATTCTTTACCCCTAACTTGCAAAAAAAATAGGCGAAATTCCTAAAAATATATTCAAAAACCTAAACCGAATCATATACGTGAGAATAAAATCTGTTCATCTGCCATGCATATTCTGCATTTCCTACGCCAGTTAGGTAAGACCATCAGCTACTGGGCACATTGGTCTTTAGGTGTGTGTCCCTAGAGTTGGAAAATGGACCTAAAATTTAGAAAACTACCATGGATGCAATGCTATCACACATTTTCCATAATAAGGGATTCCAAAATCACATTTAATCCCTCAAAAAGAGACTAATCAACCTTCTGGCTTTAGGACATCTGTCCTCCTTTCAGTGGACGATACTATAGATCAGTGTTTCTCAACTCCGGTCCTCAGGACCCACAGTTCTGCACATTATCCATTTATTCCTGAACTAATCAGAGCCACCATAGATCACATCGTTGATGAGCTTCGTGCTCCAGACGGAAAACTACAACTAGCGGGCACGCTAATCTCAAACAAATGTCATTACAAAACCGCAAAATGTGTTGCACCGGCAAAGCGGAACGTAAACAGCGATTTATCCTGCTTTGTCACGTGATGAAATCTTCTAACAGCAAAATGACATTTTAATATATTTTCTTTATGTGCAGTTCTGTCTCACAAGAGTTTAGGGATGTTTAATAGGAAACTCTGTAAATGAAAACGTGCGCACAACAATGACCCCATTTAGAAACGGAGGAGATCCACAGCAGCAAACAGTAACGAGAGGACAGTCAGGTGACGTAATATTTGATGTAAGCTTTACTTTCAAATCCTGTTACATTTAGATCTGGCAAGTTGAACATAAAATAATGCCAAACAAATACAAAACCAAAAAAGTACAAATGATCTATTTACCAGTTATTGTCACAACCCTGTACAGCCTTAACAACGGAGTAATAATAATAATAAAAAAAAGCTTTGTACAGCACATCCCGGTCTTTACCAAGTGCCAAAAAGATGTTTGAGCCTTTTGTGATCATAAAAAACAGCCAAACGTAAAGCGAACTGATTGTAGACAGTGCGGTATGGAGCTAACGAAATGCAACCGAGAACGTAATTAAGTGCTCTGAAAAAGGGGCAACGGCGCACACGCTGAAGTGCTGGAAACAAAGTGGGCTTTAAAAATAAAATAAAAAAGGTTCCTGCGCTGCTTACAGTTGGACAAAATAAAACACAAATAAGTGCTTAAGAAGAAAAATTAAAGGGAGCCTTGCTGCCTTTTTAACATGAAGTGCAGCCGTACATGATTACACCGGATTAAAAGGCAGACCGTTACAAAAACAAAAAAAAACAAAGTGGACACTTTTTTTTTGTTTTGGACCCTGATGATTAGTTTGACTCATTCTCAGAAGTCTCGGGTGGTTTCCTTCCACCAAGTGGCACTAGAGTACAAAGGATAATGTAGATAGCACAAGCAGAGGGGGAGGCGTGTCCGGCGGACGCTCCTTCCGCCGCACAGGCGGCACGGAGCAAACAAACGGGACGTGACGGATTCCATCCTAACATCACGTCCTGTGCCGAGTCCCAGTTTGGTGTCTTGACAAATGCGCCTTTTCTATCCAATCAGACATTTGACACAAATTCAGTAGAAAAATAACAATTCATCATCAGAAAATGCATGAATAAACGAGCAAAAAAAATCAAACAAATGTGAGGAAAAGATAAAGGGGAAAACAAACAAACAATCCCTTTACAAATAAGGGATTTTGGCTTGGAGACCTATCTGTAACGGGTAAAGCTTTTTTTTCCAAAATAATATGCTTATACGGATGCCACACCGCCTCTTTCTTTTTTTCTTTTTTTTTTTGAGCGTGTTAGAACTGTACGAATAAATACATATTCTCAGAATCAAAAGTGCAGCACTGTGCAAAATCGGCACTAACAATTTAGCCTGGGTCCTTTAGTTCCCAGGGAGCGCTCGGCCTCTACTGTCTAATTCATGCAATTTGTCTTCATTTACTTTCCCCAGTTTCTGCTTCAGGAGAAAAAGTTGGGGAGCTGATTGAGCCATTCAGCCACTGTCTACATCGCACGGCGGTAAGTTGGTGGATCTAATTTTGCACTGGAAAGAAAAAAAAAGAAAAGAAAGAAAAGTAAAGGTTTAAGTGCTTTTGGCTTACATGTAACCACATTAAGTGCAAGTTTAAAAAATAAAATAAAAAATCTAGCTGGATACGAAGCAGTACCGTGTCTGCCGGCCTGAAAGAAGCCGTGGACGCTTTACAAGCGAGAGCTTCTTCATTGCACCTACAGGAGCTTTTCTCAACAAGGGGTTATCATCACTGTTAGTAGAAAAAGTTTCATTATGATGTAAAAGGCTCAGTTAAAAGAAAAAAAAAAAAAGACACAGAAGGCCACCAAACACTAAACTCATCTTCTGTCCTGACCCGCCCAGAAAACCTTCTGTCTCACGTTTTCATGTACATAAAAACAAAAATACATTCATTCAAGTCATTTTGGAACAGTTTTTTTTTTTTTTTTTTATACACAAAATTACAAAAAAGCTCCAAAAAGCACCATTGAATCGGCCTGTGGTGACGCGTGCTGCGGGCAGCGAGCTGACCGCGAGCTGCTCACCTCCACAAAACAGTTATATATCTCCTCTATGTGTCGGTGCGTGAGACATAGTTCTGCATAGAACGCCGCGCTGACATGCACCTGGTCTCAGCAATAAACGTCTGGAGGACGGCTCACGTGTGAGTGCAAACGCAGTGGAGAACCTGTTGGGTTTGAATTAAAATAATAAGTTTTGTTGTTGTGAGGTTAGGCTGAACGTTTTCTGTATTTACATTATCACAGCTTATTTTTCTGTTTTGCGAGTTTAAAATTGTCCTCAATAGGCGACATTTATTCTGAGACGGAGGCGATATCCGACAGCAACTATGCATAATATGGTTTCACCATAATACAAAAAAAAACAACCCAACAACAAAAAGAAAATGTCTAAATGATGGGGGGGAAAGGCAGGGCTACAAAACTATGTACAAGATTGATAAATAAGTGCGTGGTTTGAGGCGCCGCTTTGGGAACGTGTCTTTTTCATTGGCTCTGTCCACGTCACGCCGCCAACACGTCAAGCTAGCTCCAATTAGCTTCCCATTGACGTCAAAAGCTAGTCGAAACACAGAAACAGGCATGCTATTTTGATGCATAATACCAATAGACAAAAATGCACTAAAATATAGCACTTGCAAGTTTTTGTTTCTTCTTTTTGAACTTTTATCGTGTCAAACAGCTAAAGAAAAATATCTATAAAACCGAGATACGTTAGTTTCCTCAAATAATGCAATTGGGTCCAAGTCATTCAGACATTTAAAAACAGAAAAAGGTAATAGAGTAATAGTTGAAACGGTAATAATTCAATTAATAGAACTGATAAGAAAAGCAGCTTTTTGATATAAATGCATTTTTTTTTAGCATGTACAGCCTTTTTCTCTTATAAATGTTTTTTTAATATGTTCGTCTGGTCCAGCTTATTCTGCTGGTTTGATTGGAAAAGACGTCGCTCCCACTGCAGTGGTCGAGTGTCATTGACGCCACTGTCCGCGGAGTGAGGGGAGAGAGAGCGAGCAGAGGTGAGTGAGGTCAAACCGTTTTGGCCCTCTCCATCAGTCCCAGGTAGGCCAGGAAGGAGTGTTTGTGGGCGGTGGGTGGGGGAGGAGAAAGAGAGGGGGACACGGAGCTGGAGGAGAAGCGGAAAGGAGACGCGGCGCGCCGCCATCTGGGGCGGAGGTGCGAATGGAATGTGAAGCGGCTGTTGTGGGTGAACAGGGTGGTGAGGGGGATCAGGTGAGCCCGTTCACACTTCCTGTACTGCTCGAAGATGTAGCGAGAGGAAGGGGAGACAAGAGAGGGGAGGCCGCCGCTCGGACCGCCGGGGTTTCTGGGAGCGTGGCTGCCATTAGCGCTGGCTAAGCAGTGAAGAGGTACGGTGGCGGCGCCGTCAGGCTGGTGGGACCTCCCCAGTGTGACTGACAGGGCGACAGACTGGAGGGCCTGGGAGGCCGTCAAACTCATCAACGGGCTGCTGCTTCCGCTC
>OMMV01174854.1:0-12033 GCA_900302635.1 Chatrabus melanurus | reverse complement strand
CACACGGCATCAGAGTCGACGTAGACGGATTGGAAGATTGTGTGTTTATATATATATATTTTGGACACTCTGTGCATGTGTTATATCTCTTGTTGGACTTTGTGCTTGTATTTTTGAATTTCTGTCTCTTTGATAGTATGGCCATAGCAGATGGTCCCCCCTCTGAGTCTGGTCTGCTTGAGGTTTCTTCCTATACTTATAAAACATCCAGGGAGTTTTTCCTTACCACTGTTGCTATTGTGCTTGCTCAGGGGGTGGGTAAGGTTAGACCTTGCCCTTGTGAAGCGCCTTGGGGCGACTATGTTGTGATTTGGCGCTATACAAATAAAGTGAATTGAATTGAATTGAATAGGCTCCAGCACCCCATGACCCTTAATTGGATTAAGCGGGTATTGAGAATGGATGGATGGATGGATCACATTACTTGAAAACGTGTAATTCCTGAAGTTGAAATGCCTCCCCAAACCCTTGGATTTCTGTATCAAATTAAGATCTAGTGTAGGCCTTCCTTTGCCAATTAACTCCACCTTTTCATTTAAAGGTCTTCTTGAAAATGTGCGATTAATAAATTGGCTGCAGTGTCCTCGCTGGCAGTAACGTTCGGTGCAGTTTGAGAACGTGGGCACTTCTTGAAAGATGAGGAAAGCCAGCATATATACGACTGGCCATTTCAAAGCTCATTAAACCACACATCTCCTGCGAGGATGAAGATGCCACAAAAATATTGTCAAACATCCAAGCAATGCCTCTTTATGTGGTACAAACAGTGAATGGTATCTATTCCAAGACGGGCCCCATTCCTTTTTAACATCACTTAAATGTAGCTGACTTTAAATATCCTTCCATGTTTGTCAAAACAGTCCCATAAGACAACTGACCAGATGGTGGTAACATGCAACATTTTAGTGCTTGCCAGCTGCTGAAACTTAGGAGAGAGGATGAGATTTAATCAATCTTCTGACATCTGCCAATATTTATGCCTCCGTTTGTTGGATTAGTTGAAATCCAATTAAGGTTTATGAAACTTGGTACTGTCGGAATACTAGATGGCCTAACAGGATGAATCCATTCATTTTTGGGTAATGAAGTTATTACTTCCTTTGACATTGCCCCATAGGGTGTTGTGGATCTTTTATTTTAAATTTTTTTATGTTATGGGGGTTGACAACTTTCATATCTCAAATAAAAATTGGAGGACATGTTTGTAACAGTACATGACTGATTACCCCGTAAAAGCAGTTTGCTCCAGACTGAAAGCAATACCTGTGATATTATTGGTCTTTGGCACACCAAAGAGTGTAGCTCTAAACATTTTTTTCTAAACCATAGATCTGACCTGCACAATTTTAAAATGCTGGTTTCTGCCTTTCCTGGGTGCAGTTGGCTTCAATATCATCAGGTCAGGTCAGGTCAGGGAGCATGCACTGGTGCCATGTTTCACCGCAACCACCACACTATGGAACCACCTTGGGTACTGGATGACAACCACCCAGGCAGACAACCAGTCCATCCCCATCTCTCAATAGTAACCATCTATTTACCACAGCCAGGTGAAAGGTGGGCCTCTCATTGGCCTTCCCCAGTTGGTGGGATCCTCAATACTGTGGCACCTGTGTTGCATGCTGGATCATGCACAGAGAAACGTGCCACATTGCCAAAATGTTGCAGCTGATGCTCCTTCACAACACAAGTGATACTTTCTACTTTCTGAATCTCTCTAAGTAACTGCTTGTTTGACACAAAGTCATTCTTGCGGTACCCAAGGATCCTCTGAAGAGACATACTACCAAAGACATCCAGCTGTCACCTTAGGTCAGTGGTTAGCGTCCATGTCTCACAACCATACAATAAGACAGGAAGCACCAGGACCCTAAAGACTTGGACCGTCATTCTCCTGCAAAGCTATCAGCATCGCCAAACATCTCTGTCCTATGATCTCATGACTCCATAAGCTCTTCCCTGTTATCTCTTGATCTCAAAGGCTGAGGTCCCAGAGACACAAACGCCACTGCAGAGATAAGTGAATGTCTCTACAAGTTCAACACTTTTGCCGCATATAGATACACTTCTGATGGCCAAGGAAATCAGTGAAATCCTGGGTCTTAATCTTGATCCAGGATAATTGCAAACCCAGACACTCTGATTCCTCTCTCATCTTCCCAAATACTGTGATAATCAGGGTATCCATTGTTTCCCCAAATATCACAGCATCGTCCGCAAAGTCAGTAAACCTTTCCTTATCAACAAAGGCACCTAAGCCACTGGTTTCCACAACCCAACACCCAGTTCATGCAAGCATTGAACAGTGTCGGAGCCAGAACACATCCCTGATGAATGCCACTTTCAACGGGGAAAAAAATTCAAAGTTTCTACCCCTAATCCATACAGCACTCACAGTATCTGTGTTGGCCAGCTATGATGTCCAGCAACTTCTTGGGGATCCCGCAAAATTCTCAGGATGTTCCAGAGAGCAGCTCAATCAACTGAATCAGACACTTTTTGAAAATCAACATATGCTGCACAGAAGCACTGCTGATAATTTGTTAAACCCCTTGAATTAAATTTGAAAGCCTACACTTCAAGCACATCTTGATTGTTTAATTTCAACTCCGCTGTGGTGGTGTACAGGGGCAAAATTACAAAAACCCGGGTCAGTGTCCAAATACTTATGGACCTGACTGTAGGTTAGTGAGGTCAAAGGTCAAGAGACTGGTAAGGGACAAGTAGCTGAGGTTTGGCTGAGGTCTCGGGCAATCACTCCCGTTGAGCGCCATGTCTCAAATCAAAGCAAGCTATGCTGGTCTTCTGCAATCAAATCATTGCGCCTCGTTCATTGGTCACCCTGACAATGCCATCAGCACGTAATTTTAGTTTTCAGCACTGTAAGAGCACCGTGTTCTCATTTTCAGGGGAATTCTTGTATTCCGCTATTGGTGCATTTGCCCTGTGTCCGCTGATCAAGATGAACTGCCGTGTGCAGCCCAAATCCAATACAGCAAGACCGAAACATCAATAATATATTAGTGGAGCAGTTAGCAGCCTAAAGATATCAGTATTGATCTCCTACTTAGATTCAGCTTGTTTAGAATGAGAAACAAATAGCCTCTCTGCAGGAACCCATTTCATTTTGCAGAAAGAGTTACTCTGCACTGTTACAGCATCCCTGCTGCCGATGTAATTCCGGTCATCTGCGTTGAAGCGACATTAATGAAGATTGTGAATGGGCTCAGATCTGATATTTTTCACTTGCTCCACTCAGGCTGTCACGCTGCATTCACTTCCCGTGGATTTACTTAGCAGCTCAGAGACGTGCTGCTCAGGTCTGAACTTCTTTTGTTGAAATGCCACGATTATAATTTTCTTTCACACTAATGTCATCACTCTGCCCTGATCTGTGAGGTTGGTTTACATCCTCCTTTTCCTATTTTCAGCTCAGGTCTGCTGTTTCAGGGGAATAATGCAAAGGACTGAAAGGGTTGCAAACACTGATGACTGCATTTTAATTGTGGTGTTGATTACATATTGCATCATGCCTCTGAGTGAACATTTCACAAGAATTGTGATTGTGTGGGAAAAAAGCAATGAAACAATAAATGTCTCAAAGAGTTTTGTGCTGTGGTTATTCTGAGGAGCAGACATGTTTAGTATTTAGTCAGATGACATAAAGAGGAAGTACTAAGTCCTACAGGCCCTGAGGCCCATTGGTGCCGGTGCTTATCCCTGGATTCTGTTGCGTGAAGTGGATGAGAGTCGACGACTCCCCCGGATGAGACGCCAATCCGTCGCAGGTTGCTTACCCAGCCAAGGCCGATACCCATTTACAGATGGGTGGACTGAGACAATACAGATGAAGTGTGTTATCCAAGGACACACAGATCATGGGACCAGAGGCCTGTACTACGAAGCAGGATTTGTGCTTATCGCGGTAACTTCAGGGTTAACCCTGGGTTTTCCGTCCTATGAAGGTGGTTCACTTCTTACCGGGGTGCATCACCATGGTAACTTATGCTGAACGGCTAACCTGCTCCGGAGCAGGTTATGTTCCAGATAAGAGATCGGCGCCTATAAAAGCTCCGCCTTCTGACCAATTAATTCTCTTGAAAATGGCTTGTCCTTTTATTGAATACCTTTTAGCTCGGTGCGCGGATTGTGAGAGGGTCTCTGAGGAGGGTGTGAGTTTTTAGAGACAGGCAGAGCCCTCTGGCCTCTCCAGATGATTATTTATTGGAGCGATACAGATTTTCATCAGAGGGACTTATTTATCTGTGTAATCTCCTCCAACCTCACATTACCAGTGTGACTCGGTGCAGTTGTGCGCTTACAGTCCCGCAGACAGTATGCATTGCACTGCATTTCTTTGCAAGCGGGACTTTTATGGATGCAGTGGGTGATGCTGAAAATCTCATCAAGAACACTGTGTGCCTTTCAATACACAAAGTCATTTGACTGTGCTTTTCTGTACTGATGTCATCCTAAAACAGAGACTGATTGAAGCACTGAAGCTGTACTTGTACTTATAAGATATGAAAGTACGCCTACTTACCACTTTGAATTATGTTCTTATATTTATTTTTTATTTGCTCCCAAGTTCGTTTTATGCCGCTCGGGTTGCAGCTGAAAAATTAAGGATAAAATTGTAACACAGACCATAAGAACAGCCTACATTTCAGCAGCACATTAATTTGATTTTAATTTAATTATAGTCGGATCTACTCGTGTACTATGGGGCTGTGAAATTTTAAGAACTTACGCGTTTACACAATCAGCAATCTTTTGCCGGCTGTCCTTTCTGCATTTAGCCGCTGCAGCTGTGTTGCTTTTTGCCTGAATGATGTGTCTGTATTCCTCATATTTTTCTAATATAATTGTTTGCTCTTCGGCCGTGAAATATGCCGCTCTGCTGTCAGTACACTTGTCTATGTTTGTGATTGGCCATGTGCTGCAAACACCGCCTCTTTTATGGGAACGCGCTCACATCTAGATTGGAAAAACCTGGGTTGACTGACTGAGTTGATAACCAGTTTCGTAGGACAGCTGAACGAGACTGCGCTTGTTGGGATTAGTGAAGCCAGATAACTGAAAGAGATCCTGGGTATGTTGAACTCGCTACGTAGTACAGGCCTCAGGTGTGAACCCTTCTTTAAATCGTATCCCACAGAAATAAGGCAATGCAAAGCCACTGTGCAGCAATGTGCAACTGACTTAATATATGTATTAGGTATTATTAGTTCTAGACCTCAATATGTCTCAGTCAGAGTCCTCATGTTAAAGAACTGACCTCGTTTGCCTCTACTCTCATTCTCCCACGTGTTACAAGGTGAACTAATCATTCAAAATACAATATCACTCAGAATTAGTATTTACGGTCGTGTCTTCAATAAGCATATTGTGTGTAGGTACGGTATCCTGCAGCGTCTGCAGGGATGGCTGTCATTAAGCACATAATCGAGCTCATCAAATCAATACAACAAAGTGCAAAGCAGCACAGAACTAATGCACTACACACGGTCCCTGGAGACAGTGGGAGGGTTTAAGGGAGTGTCCTGTCAGAGCCATTTGGTGCCTGTGATAGGCTGATAAAGTGGGACAGGCTGCTTTCCTCCACCTCAGGTTGGTGCTGGCATTGTAATCGCTCTGACGACTGCTCCGTGGACTCAGGTTTCACTTTTCCGTGGCTCCATTACTCCCTAACTACCAGCTGGATAAAGAGACAGGATGCCTTTAACTGTCCGAGCTACCTGCCAGCACAAGGTCGTGACCTTGTGCTGGCAGGTAGCTTTTGTACAACAAAAGTACAATTATAACCGCAAAATTATTAAATTAAGTTGTAAATGCATCGATTTACTGGTCAGCCAGCTTAATCCAGGTCATTATTCAAGATAGTTCTAAACCAAACGCACTCTCATTTTCACTCTGCTCCCTTCTTACCCAGGTGCTCAGTTAATCACTGCTGAGCATTATGTGACCCTGATTGTAATAGTCCTGAACATATATGTGATATGTACAACATATCATACAGCTTACACCTGTAACCACAGGAAATGATAAAAAGTGAAAGGGTTCCATCTAAACACAGTTTGGTTTGCACCTGCTCCATCGCTCGCTTTGAAGCTCCTCAAGGTGGAGGGCAAACCGAACTCAGGTGACAGGGGCCCGATGGGAACACAAATGGCAGAAGAGAGAAATCGCATCAGTTACTACTGTAACTTCAATTTTACAGTTAAATATCATTGGGGTTTATCCCCACCTCTCAAAAATAACCATCTATCTGCCACAGCCGGGTGAAATGCGGGCGTCCCCTTGGCCTTCTCCAGCCACTGGGGTCCTCAACACTAAGACACCTACGTGCTGGATTATGCCCAGAGAAACGCGGCACATGGCCAAAATGTCGTAGCTGATGTTCCATCACAATGCAAGCGATACTTCTCATCTGAGTCTCCCTAAGTAACGGCTCGTTTGACACAAAGTCATTCCATGAGGTCACTGGACAAAGGTATTTGGTGACGCAAATATCTTTGCAGCACAATGAAGGTCCAAGTCTTTTGGGGCCTGGTGCTTCCTGTCTTAATGTGTGGTTGTGAGACTTGGACATTAACCAGTGACCTAAAGTGATGACTGGATGTCTTTGGTACTAGGTCTCCTCAGAGGATCCTTGGGTATTTAGTGGTGAATCAACAGCGTTTGTAGAATATGTACAAAAAATGTATTTTGGAGTAAATTCGAAATGCCTACCATATATACGTTGCTATTTCACAGATACTACACACAATAAAAAGAACTAATATTAGCAATTGTTTAATAGTAATAATCATCACCATCATCATCATCATGCTTCTGACCAGACATATGCAAATTTGGAAAATTCTGGGAAATACAGAACATTAGAAAAACTATACAGCTAACAACACAGAGTGGAGACTGCACTCCTTTAGCTGATGCTCTTCTCCCTCACTCTTACTGAATGTTGGACTGTCATCCTTCATCAATTTCACCAGGTTCTAGTTCCAGTTGTTTGACACGAAACAATCCATTTTTAATCACGCTAGTGCACAAAAGCAAATTAAATAATGTAGAAAAAAAAACATTTAAACACATCTGGCGTTATGTGAGTGGCACGAATTTATTCTTGATCCCAGTGCAATGTGTAAACAACATCTCATGGCTCCTATGACTACTGTGAGCACTGTAGGGCCACAAGGATCCTTGGTTTGATTCCCTGTCAGACTGGATAATCACTATGGGCCTTTGGGCATGGTCCTTAATCCTTAAGTTGCTCCCGGTGCTCAGTTGAGCACCTTACATGGAAGCACACTGGTGTGTGTGTGTGTGTGTGTGTGTGTGTGGCATCTTTGTTAAGTGCTTTGAGTGTCTGATTCAGATGGAAAAACCACTATGGAAATGTACCAGCAGCCTGACCAATGGATCCTGCCTTAGCTGAATTGCTGAAGCTAATCAGGTGGGGGGCTTGGTTAGTACTTGGATGGCAGACCTCCTGGGAATGCTGTGTTGCCGCTGGAACACAAGGTGTTGGTAGGTGGCACTCTTCCCTCTAACCAATCCATCAATCCTGATGCCCCAGTTCAGTGACAGGGACACTGTGCTGTTTTGTTTTTGTTTTTGTTTTTTTTTATGACATCAAACTAAACAAAATAAATTCAGGCTTCTTTCTCATACAATGGTACTGCATGGTAAATCTGTGTCAAGTAGGCAGTTCTCAAAAATTGAGTGACCATCCAAGAAGGAGACTAGTGAGGAAACCCAACAAGACACCCATGACAACTCTGATGAAGTTATAGGTTTCTCTGTGATTGGAGAAATTGTGAAATTGTGCATATTGTGCAGAATTACCATGCAGTACCATACTGTTTGTATTTCTTAATGATTGATATGAATGAAGTCCAAGACATATTCAGTAATGTGGAAATGTTCATGTATCCATCCCGTGTCTTGTCTAAAGAAAAGTGACTGTAAAGTGATTTATTTGTGTTATACTAATGGGGACCCATACTTATTCACACTATTGTTTTGGGTTTGATATTTTTATTTTATTTATGTCACATTGTAGAGATTTGTTTTCACTGTGAGTTTAAACTGCATAATTTTAGAAATTTTATTATAAAGAAGCCTGAATTTAGTTTGTTTAGTTTGATGTCACAAAAAATTAAAATGTGTAAAAGCAAAAGGGTGCACAAATGTTTTCACATGACTGTACATTTTGATGTAATATAATGTCATATATAATTTGAATGTATATTCAATAATACTGTAGCATTGCCAGTACTACATTGTACTTTGTGTACCTACCATCTATACACACACATGCACGTGTGCACACACGCACGCGCACACACATACACACAAAACTATTCAAAATGTGAAAATTCACCCAACATCACTGTGGCTACTTTCTACATTTTCCTGAAATCAGGTATGATTTCAAAGCACTCTTTCTAACCTTTTCTCTAGAACTGACCAACTTCTACTGCACCATTAATATTTCATATGAGATGGGATACTGAACCAGGAATTCCTTAAAATATTTATCAGTTGGTGACTAATATGAAGGTGGGGGGGTGTTTGTGTGGGTTTTTCTACTTAAATGCCCATTAAATCAAGAAAACCTCTGAACTTCTGAAATGTTTGGTCACTCCGGTTAGGTTAGGGACCAAACATTAGGGTCAGGGCATTGCAAACACAGTTAGGTCCATGTGTATGTAGTGGATATTCATTCTCTTTAAACAGCTATCATGCTTTCGTTCATTTTCTGCCACTTATCCGGGTCCAGGTCATGGTGCCAGTAGACTAAGCAGCTCAGCCGACACTTCCCTATCCTTGCCTAAGTTCTCTCTCTCTTCTTGGGGGAATCCAGAGGTGTTCCCAAGCCAGCTGGGACATATAATCCCTCCAGTATGTCCTGAGTCTTCCCAGCTGGATGTGCCTGGAAGACCTTAGGGAGATGACCAAGGAGCATCCTCACCAGAGGCTCTACTCTGAGTGCCTCCCAGATATTCAAGCTTCGCACCCTGTCCCTGAGTGTCAGCCCAGATACCCTGCGAAGGAACATCATTTCCGCCACTTGCATCTGTGACCTTGTTCTTTCAGGCACTACCCAAAGCTTATGACCATAGGTGAAGATAGGAGTGTAAATGAAGTGATAAATTAGGAGCCTCGCCTTCCAGCTCAGCTCTTTCTTCACCACGACGGTCGCAGCACCGATCCGTCTAATGGTCTCACGCTCCATCTTACCCCCACTAGTGGACAAGACCCCAAGATACTTGAACTACTCCACATGGGGCAATAACTCTCACCTGACCTGGAGGAGACAATCCACCCTTTTCTGACAGAGGACCATGGTCTCAGATTCGGAGGTGCTGATCCTCCTCCCAGTCGCTTCACACTTAGCCTCAAACCTGCCCAGTGGAGCTCAATGTCCAATGAAGCCAACAGGACCACATCATCCGCAAAAAAGCAGAGATGCAATTCTGAGGTCACCAAACTGGACACCCTCCAATCCCTGACTGCGCTTTGAAATCCTGTCCATGAAAATGACAAACAGGACTGGTGACAAGGGGCAGCCCCGGTGGAGTCCAACACCTACCGGAAACGGGTCTGATAAAATGCAGAGAATGCGGACACAGCTTCTACTTTGGATGTATAGAGACCGGATCGCGCATTGCAGCAGGCCCGGTACTGCATACTCCTGCAGCACCCCCCACAGGATGCCTCAGAGGACATGGCCGTAGGCCTTTTCCAAGTCCACAAAACATATAAAGCATTCATTTGCAAAACCCTCTAAGTCCAAAACCACAATTTTTTAGTTGAGGCCAACATGCACTTGGCTGCTTAGGTCTCTCTAGCCTACTGGTCGCAGAGATATCCGAGAAAATGTGCTTTTCAGACTATATTTTTGATGACCTTGACATTGACCTTTGACCGATCTGCTCTAAAAGTTAATCATCTGTAGACAACTCTCCCAAGGAATATTCCTACCAAGTTTGATGAAATTCTCCTCATTTATTTCTGAGTTATTTTGTACATGGACATGTGAGCAATTCCAGTACCCTGGGTAACTAAATGGGTAGAGTGATTTCTTCTGCCAAGGCGCAACAGGTCCTTCTACTATATTTAATTCAACCCATATTCCCATATTCTAAACCGAAAAACTAATAGCCACTTTAATTTACTTAATTTAATTTACTTTAATTCACTTTCATTGGATAAGCGCTGTTATCCAGATCCAGACGAAACTGTATAGGTTCATAGACATTAAAATACGAGATATGGAAGCACACAATGGTGCAGCGTGTTTTCATGTCCACCACACTACGGAACCGCCCTGGGTACTAACTAGCAACCACCCAGGCAGGCATCTAGACCGTCCCCGCCTCACGAATGATCCAGACAGAGGGCCTGCTCAAATATAACGCCTACTGAAAGACAGCCAACATTCTCAATCACCATAGGAACAAAGCTGGCTGGAGCACAAATAAGGACTTCAGTTTGTACTAAGCTGCAGAAAATTACCAGGCAACCGGTTTTTGACAACATTAACGCAGCCCTGTGGAACGGATAATTTAGGATTCATCATTAATACGACCACTAGCTGTACGGTGATCGGGAACATTAACGCAGCCCTGTGGAATGGATGATTTAGGACACGTGATTAATACGACCGCTAGCTGTGCACTGATCGGGCGCGGTCCTTGTCTTTCATCATTCAAGCCTGTGTACGTTATTCTATCTACATTAAAAATCCACAGGGGGCAAAAGAAAAGGCATTGTTTGCAGTCGACATAATTCCAATGTGTCAACTGGAATCATATCATATTACAACATGTGAATGTGGCTCTGCATGATGACTGACAGGATATACGGCACATAATATCCATAAAATCCAAGCTGCCTCTGTTCTACCGATGAAGACTGCTTGTTTGATCTGCCAGATTTCATTGCTGATGCCTTCAGGCTACACGATGATGCAGCATGTAACAGCATCATACACTGTGTCTGTCCTGCAGGTCGCTGCTGCAGATTACAAAACCCACTGCCTTGCAAAAAGGATCTCCCAACAGATGCTCCCAGCGACAGTTTAAAATGAACTCATTCTCATTAATATGCGGACTGATGAGAATGTGCAATCAGTTTGTTTTCCTGTGGTGCACACCCCGTGTGTTTTGTGCTTCCTTATGTTCTTATTTACTCGTGTTCATAACTTCCTTTCATTCCATCATCTTTGATTGAAGGAGCTGGCGCAGTTCCCGGACGAACAGAACACTGCTAACAAACATATCGGCGTTAGTGTTGTGCTTGCTGTGGAGCTGATGTTTATGAGTAATTACAAGTCAAAAAATATTGGTCTCTTGGTGACGCCAGGCCTGATTCCAAGAGCTCAGACACTAGAGTTTTGTCAGAGCCCCTTAATCTAAAAATAATCGTAATGACAGCAAAATTGGAAGGGTGTCACACCATCAGGCTTTTCACAAAAAAAGTAGGGATGTCCTGATCAGGTTGTTTTGCCCCCGATCCCAATCAGAATAATTTAATATTGAGTGTCTGCCGTTACCGAGCCCTGATCCGATACTTGTATTTTCCTAGATAGGTGCAAGCACATTAAATTCTTACCACATAATCAGTGTTGAGGATGTTGGGACTTTGCTTGCTAACTCCTCCTAAACCGCTAAACCTACAGTGACCACACTTGGCAGACTTACTCACAACAGCACTGGCTTTGGGCTTGAGCACTTAAAATGTCTTTAATCACACTAATAATCAATCCCTCATTAACCCTGGAATTAACGGACCAGCACTGAGCCAGTGCACCGAGTGCAGCACATTTACGCGTGTACTGTCAGCACTTTTTCAAGCAGCAGCAGCGACGTGGCGCTTGGATGACATCAGCAGCCGCTATAACCACTGGACCATGCGGATTCGTCTTACATTTTTGCATAGTGTTTTCGATTTTGGATGAAATGAACACCACTGGAAAATGAAACATTAATAACCTGATGTGGATCTTGAGCTTATGTCTCCTTT
>OMMV01174851.1:0-11117 GCA_900302635.1 Chatrabus melanurus | reverse complement strand
TAAAAGCATCTAGCGATTTTTTGAGAAATATCGTAGTACAATATAATTTTACACAACAGTCTAACACAACTGTATTTCCAAACCAGTAACGTGAGTACTCGCAAACGCTGCTTGTCGTCCAGTGTTGCCAGATGCCAGCAAGTTTTTCCAGCCCAAAACCTCGTCAAAAACCGCGAGTGCACAAAAAACTGCCCAAAATTGTTTTGCCTTGTTGGGGGAAACCATCCAATCTGGCAACCCTGTTGCCGTCGCTTTTCTAACGTCATCGTGGTTTGGTTAAACCCGCCAATAGCGCGCCAGGTGCAAAATGCCTGTTTCTGATTGGATCCAGAGATTGTGGAACATTGAACAGTGAAAATTGAACCCAGGGTGTCCAGAACCTTCTGCAGGCGAAATCAAATTCGCTGGAAGAAGGGGCGGGGTTTACCAGGCTAGCTTGGATCTATAATTTTGGCTGGATTTTCCCGATAAGGTGATATGTCTGCAGTAATAACTGGTTAGTTTATATCCAGAATACGCAGGAATTTAAGCAGCCTGCTTTTATTTGCAAGTTGAAAGACCAAAATTATATATGCTCAGCTCACATCGTTAGACAACTCTTATTGTTTGTGGACAAACATCAAACTTTCAGACTGTAGTGAAACAGTCCTCTTGTGATGTGTGACCAGACCACTTTTTAAAATTTTTTTTTAATGTTTGGCAAACAGAATGATTAATGATTTACCAACAACTGGACAAAAGTATGGATAAGTAGAATCACATAATCCAGAAAGTAAAAAAAGATTGCCTACCTACCCTCACAGATTAAAGGCCATTTTGACGCTAAAAATATACAATATATATGTACTGAATTGGAGGGGATGGATGCTTTTACAATCATTTAGTTTTATATTTTTATTTAATTTCAGTGATACTGTAGAGATTTGTTTTCAGTTTAGATTCAAGAGTGTAATTTTTAAAAATTGTATAATGGAACGTACAGATTTTTAAAGTTGTAGTGAATATTTTTTATAGGCATTGTATTGGCACAAGTGTCCATGTGTAATGGCTGTTAACTTTTGTCATAAGAGTATTACAGTGTTGGTATTTTGGTTAATATGTAAAAATTAATCAAGCAAACGTATCCATCCAATTAAAAATAAATAAATAATTTAAGTATGCAGTTTCATGAATTAAAATTATTCTTAATAATTGTTTCAGTAATGTGTAATCTTTGCAGGAGCGTTACTTAGGTGGGATCAAAAAACGTCGTAGAACGCGTCACCTGAATGACAGGAAGTTTGTCTTTGAATGGGATGCTTCTGAAGACACTTCAGTCGACTATAACCCAATGTGAGTCTGAGTGCACAAATTGTGCGACTTGAAAATTCAACTGTTCAATTAAGACAAGTCTTTTTTGTTCTGTCAGTATGTGATCATAATAAACGTTTCTCCATTTGTCTCTCAGTTACAAAGAAAAGCATCAGGTCCAGCTTTACGGACGCGGCTTCATTGCTGGCATTGACTTAAAACAGCAAAAAAGAGAGCAGTCTCGTTTCTATGGTGACCTGATGGAGAAAAGACGTACACTGGAAGAGAAAGAGCAGGAAGAGTGAGTAACCGATGCATTGGATTTCAGACTTAAGACCATACAGTATTTTTGTATGTTTTAGCCCATTAATTAGCCATAAATAAAGCAGGTTGGTTGGAAAAGCTGACTAGATGTGGAAGTAGTGGCCTAAAGGTTAGCGTGAAGTGGGTTTGTGACCAGGGGGTCATAGGTTCAGTTCCTCAATCCGGAATCACTAATGTGCCCTTGAGCAAGAACTTTAATCCCCAAGTCGCTCCCGGTGTGCATTTAGGCACCTTGCATGGCAGCGCCCTGACACTGATGTGAGTGAGTGAGTGGGTGGGTGAATGTGAGGCATCGTTGTAAAGGGCTTTGAGCGTCTGCATCAGATTTAAAAGTGCTACAGTAATGCAGTTTATTTACCATTTGATTTAGATGTTCTGTGATGTTCAGTTAATTGAAAAAACTGCAGCTGTATCCATGAAAAACAAAAATTCATCACAGATTTTTCTATAAATAATTATACATTAAAATATATAATGGCCATATGTACGAAATGACACAAAATTAACACTGTGAATGTCACCAGAGATGGAGTGAGTGCTCGCACAGAGGGGCACATAACCTGAATACATCTATGTCAGCAATTTAAACGATAATTATATACCAGCATTTTGAAAACAATACTACTTTTGCAGTTTTGCCATATTTCATACCTGGATTGCTTCAGAATAGACATTTAAAAAATATGACTTTAGGGGCTGAACAACTTTCCACACAATAGTTCATCAGTTTCTTACATTCATTTCATGCAGCTTTTTGCTGACGCATATGCCTCAACACAATTCATGCAAGGGTTAATGTGCTTCATGACAAACCATCTGTGTGGTTCTTTGAAAGTAAATCCATGTGCTGCATCATTTTACTTCATCTGACTCAACAGTTGACTGTCACCCACTCACGCATTTTCTTCTCCGTTCAGGACCAGACTGAAGAAGGTGCGTAAGAAGGAGGCCAAGCAGCGCTGGGACGACAGGCACTGGTCTCAGAAGAAGCTGGATGAGATGACTGACAGGGACTGGAGAATCTTCAGGGAGGATTACAGCATCACCACCAAAGGAGGAAAGATCCCGAACCCAATCAGGAACTGGAAGGAATACGCACTTCCTGCACACATCATAGAGGTCATTGACAAGTGTGGCTACAAGGTCAGCATTCCAAATCCGCTGAAATTTGCAACATTTAGTATAAAACTTTCCTGATGTCTTTGGGTTACTGAATTTGATACGGATCATTTTCTCTTAAAATCCAGGATCCTACTCCAATTCAGAGGCAGGCCATTCCCATCGGTTTACAGAACCGTGACATTATTGGTGTGGCTGAGACAGGTAGCGGTAAAACGGCAGCTTTCCTGATTCCTCTGTTAGTCTGGATCACTACCCTTCCAAAAATTGACAGGTAATACAACCTATGCTATGATTTTCATGTGGCAAAGCATTAATAATAATATGCCATTCAATTTTTGATATCAACAGTTTACATTTTTACCTCAACTGTAATTAGAATTTGTGATCTTATAATCTGCACTCTGACTATTCTCACAGGATCGAAGATTCTGATCAGGGTCCTTATGCTGTGATTCTGGCCCCTACTCGTGAGTTGGCCCAGCAGATTGAAGAGGAGACCATAAAGTTTGGAAAACCACTCGGTATCCGTACAGTGGCAGTGATTGGAGGAATCTCCAGAGAGGACCAGGGCTTCCGTCTCAGGATGGGCTGTGAGGTGAAACCACCTGGGTTGTATAATCAGGATTTCTTGCTATGATAGTAAAACACCCAAGACAGCAGTCATTCAATTTGTTACAGTTCCTCTTAATGTTCATACAGGGTCTAAATGTACCATTCGCTAAATTATGGCAACATTTGGCTCTTGCAGATAATTTTCAATTTTTTTTTTTTTTTACCCAGTTATGGCCACACTAGGAATTTGCATCTCAAATTTAATGCTGAAAGCTTGGTAAAGTAGTAAAATATCCACAGATATTTGTGAGAGAAAACTCGGTGTTCCCCTCCTGCACCTATTCCATGTTATCAAACATTAAGTGTAAGTTTGAATGTCTACTTTATTTCATATCAAGTTATTTCAAAACAGTAGTTACAAGATAGATTTATTTGAGTTTTTCTTCACTATGTCAGATATTCAGTGGGTCACCAGTTTACTTACACCAAGATGAATGCCTCTTTAAGCAGCATGGAACATACTAGAAGATTCCAGAAACTGATAGCAATTCAGAATCTCTTACAAGTAATTCTAATTGGCATAATTTTGGGTTAATTGGTGAATCTTTGGATGTTTAAGGGCCCACCTGTAGCATTTAAAAGTGGTGGGGGTGTGGGGGGGGGGGCACTAAAGAATTCAGCCAAGGCTTCCGGAGCACAATTTTGGATCTCAAAATTCAGGTTCCTCCTTGGGACCCATCTCGAAAAAAATTCATGGTATCACAAACAACTGTGCAGTCTGTTATACAAAAATATACAACTAAGAAACTTGGGACCATACAAACTTAACAGAATTGAGAAAGGAGGCCAAAATTAAAACCCAAGAATTAAACTTTTGTTCTAATCCTGAGGTCCACCAGAACCTCAGGATTAGAACTAAGGAATTGATGGAGTTTGAGGCAGCAGATAGAAATGTGACATCAGTCACGCCATCTCCATGACCTAAGAGGCTGTCGCCCAACAAAAGGCTTGGACTTTGTCCTGGTGAACAGCTCTAAACGTTTGCTAAGCTTTTAATGACAATTTCAGAGTGGGGCTCTAAAATTGTGCGTATACCCTGTAAGTACTTGAAGCGAATGCATTCGTATACGCCACTCTCGACTTATAACTGACTCCAACCGACATCAACCTGCTTTTGCAAATAACAGCAACGTTTTATAAAAATGGATTATGTGACATGGCTAGCAAGCTGTCTGCAAACTCTCCATTTTGGACACTGTTTGTGTCTGTCACCTTAAACGTTAAGTCGACACCAATGCACATCAAAATTCATCAAATTTTAACTCCTTGTGAAATTATTCTTTCTTTTTGGCTGCTCCCGTTTTGCTCGGGGTCGCCACAGTGGATCCAGTGTCGATCCTCATGTTGATTTGGCAGAAGTTTTTTCCTGGATGCCCTTCCTGACACAACTTCAAATGTACGTGGAAAGTGGGGCACAGTTGGCCTTGAACTGGGAACCTTCTGTTTGGGAGCCAAGTGTGCTACATACAATATCAACGCAAATTAAGCAAATATTACCCATTTAATTAAAGAATTCAAGTAAATCCACTGATCGCCACATATTACATTGAAATTTTTCTTGGAAAAAATTGCAGGTGTCGATATAGAATTATTTCAGTTTGGCTTTATTGCCATACAGTGCAGAAAACATATGAATAGCTTGTTTTTTTTAAATTTTATTTTGTGTAGTTACTTCTGTAGTGTTCCTGTCCTTGGCACTATACCAACTGTATGTTTTCCCTTTCTAACAGATTGTGATCGCCACCCCTGGTCGTCTCATCGACGTATTGGAGAACCGCTACCTGGTCTTGGGCCGCTGTACCTATGTGGTCCTCGATGAGGCCGATCGTATGATTGACATGGGCTTTGAGCCTGATGTTCAAAAGATTCTAGAATACATCCCAGTGACCAATCAGAAACCAGACTCAGATGAGGCGGAGGATCCTGAGAAAATGACACTGAACTTTGAATCTGGAAAACATAAATACAGACAAGTATGTTGATCTTTCAAGCATTTGCAAACATAAATGAGGCCTTCGTGATGGTTTCAGGTGACCTCAATGTTTTCAAACTTTGTGTTTGATTGCAGACCGTCATGTTCACGGCTACTATGCCTGCAGCAGTGGAGAGATTAGCAAGAAGCTACCTGAGGCGTCCCGCTGTGGTGTACATCGGGTCTGCTGGCAAACCGCACGAAAGAGTGGAACAGAAAGTTCTGCTTATGTCAGAGGGAGAGAAGCGGTAAGAAAGACTGTGAACATCAGAAATGTGTTGTAATTCTGTGAATGTTTAATGAAGTATTTAATGGGTTTTGGACTGTGTTTTGTGCAGGAAGAAGCTGCTGGAGGTGTTGGCACAGGGCTTTGAGCCTCCCATTATCATCTTTGTCAACCAGAAGAAGGGTTGTGACGTGCTGGCTAAGTCTCTGGAGAAGATGGGGGTAAGTCCCTCTGGACCGGGCTAGTAGAAACCTGTGAATGAACTACATTTCCAAAAATGGTAAAATTATACAAATGATACTTAACACTTCGTTCCCCTCTTACTTCATGCAGTACAATGCTTGCACGTTGCACGGTGGTAAAGGCCAGGAGCAGAGAGAGTTTGCACTTTCCAATCTTAAAGCAGGAGCCAAAGATATTCTGGTGGCCACAGACGTTGCTGGTCGTGGTATCGACATCCAGGATGTTTCCATGGTTATTAACTACGACATGGCAAAGAACATTGAAGGTAAGGGGGCCTCGCTCTGAGTGCGTTGTTTTTTTTTTTTTTTCTTTCATCTGTGATTCTTTAATATTGTAATATGGTGTAAATGTAATTAAATCAGGATTGTTTAAAATCATAAGGTGACTTTTTGAATCCCCTGCCGACTGTAAGACCAGAAGGGTGATTTAGAATTGCAGTCCATCCATGTGTACATCTGTTTGTCTGTGCATGTGTGTGTCAGTTACACTCACTTATGCACATGATAACTTGAACACAATTGATCTGATTTCTGCTAAACTTGAAGTGGACATCTCAAATGAGTGCATCTTGGACAAGTTTGAATTTTAGCATGATTGGGTTTCACCAAGACCCTCAAAGGACCGCCCACTTTACTGAACAGTGTATTGGTTAGTGTTATTTATCAGCCCCTGGCAGCTGAAGGGCTTTTTTTTTTTTTTTGTCAGTATCAGGTGGCTTTTTTTTTTCCCATATCCCTATCAAACTCTCTCTCTCTCTCTCTCTCTCACATACACACACTCAAAACAATATTTGATTGACATAAATTATAAACCTTTCAACTTAAAATTTTAAAAGCAGTGTTCTATTGACCCAAATCCCATTGTGTTATTGTGGTTAGATCAGCAACACAGCTGGTTGTTTTTTATTTCCAAACACAATATGAGAACACATAAAACATGCTTCAGTGAATATTTCCTAATTTATCTACAAAAATGATCAAGGCATTTGAATGCCATGGTACAGATTACCGGCAGGGGATTGTCCGCACACGAGTGTGTGTTCCCGTTGTTGTAGGCGATTGTGAAAATTGAATTCATGGATTGATCTTTGTGTTTTTGTTTCATTTTGTGTCCTGAATGTTTTCTCTGTTCTTCCTCTTCCAGACTACATCCATCGTATCGGTCGCACAGGTCGTGCTGGTAAGAGTGGCGTGGCCATGACATTCCTCACTAAAGAGGACTCTGCCGTGTTCTACGACTTGAAGCAGGCCATCCTGGAGAGTCCAGTTTCCACCTGCCCTCCAGAGCTAACAAACCACCCAGATGCTCAGCACAAACCGGGAACCATTCTCACAAAGAAGAGACGTGAGGAGACCATCTTTGCCTGATTTGCTCCGGACCTTCGACACGGAACTAATAATTTTTCAAAAAGGATTCCATCACATTTACATAATTCAACGATGTGTAAATATGGACTGTGGCGTACGTTTTTTTTTAATGTACACATCCATCAGGGCTTTGAAAAATCCTCATTCGGATCTTCATTCAGATTGATTAATATCTGATCTGTATGGTTTCTGTCAGATATGTCTTATATGACACTCTTCTGTAATTCTTAAATGTTCTAAGTACCAGTCAGGATGTCAGAGTAGTTTGGAGAGTCTCAAAAGTATTTTTCAGTCCCTAGCAGTAAAACGCAGAGTGCTTCTTTTGAATTTCCGAACATGCCGTAGTAGTGCTACAGACACAGGTGATAGGGTTGACTTTTTTTGGGGGGGGGGTCATGTTCTTAATGCAATCATTTTTCATGCCAGTGCAAATATGATCATACTAGCACCAGCCTTTTATGTGTATTTTAATACCTTCAAGTTTAATTTCCACAACTGGAGAATAAATATTATTCACAACACGTGACATTACGGTCACCACATTGACACACTGACCACGTGTGATGTCACAGTGCTTATAGAACAGGTGTATTTGATCAACAATAAATGTTTGACAGTGATAAAATTTTGCTGTTATGCATAATTTGCCAACAGTGATTTCAGTTGAAGATGCATCAAGTCAAGGTAGAACAGTAAAAGTTATGGTGTATAACGAGATATAAAAATGTATTTTTTAATCTCCTATATCATAACAGGCATGAATAATATTAACCATTTGTATTAAGAACTTGTCCTCCCCCTGAAAATAACTCCTCTTCATCCATGTACTTTAAGAAAAAGGGAACAGGATGGTGGCTGAAAAGCTGAACTTGTTTCTTACTCCATGTTTAAATCAGCTGAGAAAAGCTTTGAGCAAAATTACATCCGCCGTTTGGACGAGCGCGATCATAAACTGCAACGCCATCGAATCAATAACACACATTCCTGGTTAGAACTAAATGAACCAATTTTGTATAATCAGAATATTTAATAAAATGTCCAGTTATTGAACAGCAACAACAAAAAGCGTTCATATAGTGAAACAAAAAAAGAATAAAATGTACAGTTATTGACACACTGATGATTTTTACAGTAAATCACCTTTAACGCCACTTTTATTTAGACATGTCAGGGGATAAATACATGAACATTTCCATGTCACTGAATATGTCTTGGACTAAATTTACATGAATCATTAGGACAGTATGGTACTGTGTGCTAAATCTGTCTGGATTAGCCAGTTCTCAAAAACAGAACCTGCCAATTACTGTGACACCAACATTTTATGTCTATTTTTAATTTCATTATATGAAAGCATTTTTGTTGTTCAATAACTTCTGACATTTTATAAAATATTCGAATTACACAAAATTGGTTCATTTGCATCTATTTCTGAACACATTTTAAATTCACAGGTGCCAGTAATTCTGACCAGGACTGTACGTCATTGAAAAGTTGATGGAGCACGAGGGGTTTTGCTGGCAGTGAAGCATCATGGGATGCCAAAGTCTAAAAAGTACTTGGACAGTCTGTCAGTTTAGTTTTACTCTGACTGTTGAGTGGTTGTGTTTGAGTTGGCATTTTCCTGATTTTAACATACTCATGTAAATTTTGGCTATTATTTTCACTTGACATACACCCTCTGAATAAATTACAGTGTCTAGTTTTAGTTAACATTTGTATCAAGTGATTGCGGTAAATCTGAGTGACATCCGTCTCATCACTCTTCTGAATATGGTGTCAACATCTGCATAAATCTGGAGTGTTAACAAGAGAAGGTACAAAAATTTTAACTTCCAAGGTGTTTTTTTTAACTGTTTGTTGGCAGGAGTTCTTAAATACAGATTTTTATGAAAGCTTGTTAAAGTAATGGATGGTCTAGAACAATGAATCTGGCATATTGAGCCAGTAGTTCATTTGTTGGGCAGTTTTGAGCAAAAAAAAATCCTCAATATTGGGAAGAGAAAATCAAATCCAGTATTACTGCTGCATTTCTGATTACACATATATAGCTGTTAAAAGGTTATGACACAATTTTAATTTATTTTGGCTTCTGTTTTGTTCGGGGTTGCCACTGGGATCCGTCATGGATCCTCGGGTTGATTTGGCACAAGTTTTACGCCGGATGCCCTTCTCCGACACAGCTCCAGATGTACAAGGGGAATACAATGCTGAATACAGTTTTGCAACTGTTGTATTTTTGTGACTGTTAATCTAGTTTTGAATATGTCTTGGACTAAATTTACATGAATCATTAGGACAGTATGGTACTGTGTGCTAAATCTGTCTGGAATAGGCAGTTCTCAAAAATTGAGTAACCGTGCAAGAAGGAGAATAGTGAGGAAAGCCAACAAGACACCCATGACAACTCTGATGAAGTTATAGGCTTCTCTGGTTGTGATTTCATAGTGCAAGTTTGGCATTTTGCATCACCAGTTACACATCATGGTGGAGTGGAGCAGAGAAGGATTTCCTCAAAAAGAAGACTTAAAAGTTCAGCTACAGTTTGCCAGAAGGCACATGGGAGATCCTAGCCTAGATTTGATCTGTTTTGTTTTATGAAAAAGGACCCTAAAGACTTGGACATTCATTCTCCTGCAAAGTTACCGACATCACCAAATGCCTCTGTCCAAGGTCCTCATTACTCCATAAGCTCTTCCTAGCCATCTTTCCATCTCAAAGGCCGAGGACCCAGAGACACGAACGTCACTGCCTAGAGAAGTGAATCTCTCCACAAACCCATAAAGACTGGACCATAAGCCCGTGCCGAGGCACGGCCTCTTGACCAATTTTGATAGTTTGAGCTCACGTGATACATCCCTGGGATGGATAACATGTTGGCCTTAAAGATGATCAGTGAGTCCTGATGCAAAACTATACCCCAGCAGGTAAACATCTGAAAGCATGCCTTCCTCTGTGTGAAAGAACGCCATAAATACCTGTATAGTTGATGGTTGGAATCTTTTGAAGTTGTCTGTTGATGAATGGAGCGTGGATGACCTGATTTTATGGTGGATTTTGATGGATTTCCTAGCGATCAATGCGGAAAGGTGAGGTATGCGTGTGTGCCAGTCAGCGGAAATGACAATCTAAGATGGGGGCAGACACTTTTAGCATGGGGAAAAAAGAAATATGTAATTAAGTAATTAGTGGGTTGTTAATTGCGGCTAAAAATGTCCTGTGACACATCACATGTATGTCAGCTATCAGTCTGCGCAATTATAGAACCGTAGGCATTCACACGGCAAAACGCATAGCGGCAGAGAGAAACTTGGTTCCTTCCTTTAGTAGTATAGATTGTACAGAAAAGCTCGAGGGACCCCCTATACAGCCGATATTTTACAACTGTGCCAATAACATGGAAAATTGTCAGCCATTATTACCAAAGAGGGCAAGAAGCAAGCAACCCTGATTTTAAAAGTCCCATTCATATAAATTACATGTAATTTCAACCTGATTAGACAGCACTGTCATTTTTGTGTTCACCAGTTTCCACTGTTTACGTGACATTATTTTTAAAGTTGTTTCAAAGAAAAGAAAAACCAGCAAGCAAAATACAATGAATTTAAACATGTTAAATGGAATAGTTAAGGCGCGGAATGACATTTTTTCAAAGCCATGTTACGTGTTGTTCCACTGAGCATTATTATTATTTTTTGTTATTAATAAACACATGCGGTCACGTGACGACTTCTGGGCGGTCCGCTCGTCACGTGGTACGGTGAGTTGCCTGGTCTCGCGGCTGTGGGGGTTTGTTTTGACGGTGCATTTTGACAAGTTTTTGTGGTTTAAGTTTTTGTTTTGAGTGGTAACCTCATCCACAAGTCACTATTTCATGTCACTTCGTTCAGAGGCGAGTTGTGAGCTGTTCGGTGAGTCACAGACGAAGACTGAAGCCTGGGAATTCTGATTAGCCATTCAG
>OMMV01174848.1:0-14445 GCA_900302635.1 Chatrabus melanurus | reverse complement strand
TGTTTGGCGGTGTTCGCTGATGAACGGCGAACACGTCCAACATTTTCAACATATTGAAAATTTTTCGCTGTTTGCCGACGTACCTGTGGCTATGTAGGAGACTGTTACAGACCGTAGATCGTCGCTACGTGCGCGTTGCTCACAGTAGCCCTGGCTAGCCTGCGGTACCGGTGCAAACAGCCTCCAAAAGCATGAGTTACTGGTGAGATCGTGTTCGCTGGCTAACGTGTGGATGTTGGTTCGCCTACTTGCTCAGAATCACTGGACAGTGGTGTGTCAAACCCCTCCCCCGAACATTTCCAAGTTGGCAACAGTTTCGCTTGTTCTAATGGAGCGCTGGATGATGGCTGCCACTGCTACAAACATGTTGTGAAAAGCTGTAATGCATTTGAGTTCCGCTACTAAACTCCGGAAACATGATTTTCGCCGGCGTGTGGCCACTTTTCTCTCCTTTTCTCTCTCGCTTTCACCTCGTTCACCAGTTGCTGGCCCACACATCATAGCGTGACAGCGCCTTTACCTTGGACAAACTTATAGGGTTGATTTGAGCCGGAATATTCTGTCACTGTGCAGTGGTCTTGTTTTAAGCATGGCTGAATTTTCAAGATGTTCAATAATTTTCCGCTGTAAACTTTGACATACTTTGGTAATCCCTTGCATTTCTGTGGAGAGACATACATGTCGTGACATCACAGGGAGGACGACGTTGGGCTAAAGTTAAAGTACGGTTAGATTATGGTTGTTTTGCACACATCACATGGTACAAATCCACCATTTACATCACTAAAGCACATGCTAGAGCTCATTCATGGCCAACCGTGATCTTCACACAATGATTTGTCACGGTTATAGACCTTGATCTTACGGGTTGCATACCTGCGAAAGTGAGAACCGGGCTTTATTGTGTCACTTTCTGCATACCTGCAGATTCGCACAGGTGACAGTAAGAAAGGATGCATTGCTGTTTTGTCTTACAACTATGCAGATGCTAAATTGTCTGCTAGTTGGTAGTATTATGTTGACTCAAAATCACAGATGTACAGAGATTCAGCTCCAGTTTTATTTGCAGTGAAATCATAAATACCACAACAACTCTAATATTTGTGGAATAACTGTGGTAAAATTGTGTTTCCCTGTCTTGCCTGAGTTTGCAACACTTGTTGCACATCTGTCCAATGTGAAAGACTGATCCCTGCTTTGCTGTTTGTTTCAGTTTTGCCTGTTTGTCCATCTTTCATTCAATGCAACCCCCAGTGCAGAAGAATTTAGGGTTGATTGTCTTACTCAAGGACACTTTGACACAGACTCAGGAATAACTGGAATTTGATTCCTGACCCATCAGTTGCAGAACAACCACTCATTGAGCCATTGACTGGGTATGACACAGTTTGCAAGCTGTCCAAAGCCTGTAAAAATCTATCAACAGGAGTTGGTGACAGGATTAGGAGTCTAATCGGTGTAAAAATGTTCACCCAGTTCAACACCATATGAGGTTGGAGACGGGTGTGGTGCTAAGGTATGTTGCTCATAAGGATGTGGTAATGGCAAATTGCAATTAGGCTCTTCTGAGGTCTCCTTTTCTCTAACAAAAGAGGTAGAAATAACTGTGGATAATGCCCTTTCATGCAGGCAGCATTTGTCCCTATTTCTGATAAGAACACAGACGTTCTTGACTCTGCCATGCAGTAACAATATACTTGCATAGTTTGTAATCTGATTTGTCCTTTTAGCTACAGCAAGCGAAAAAAGTTGAAAGGGTTGGATTTTTTTTTAAACTTCTGACACCATATATACCAATGTGGTGTGCAACCACTGCTCTTGTAGCCAGTCCTGATTACTTTTCTGTTGTCCTCTCTTCAAAAACAATGGAAATAAGTCATCATCATACTCCACCTAATGGTGACTTCCAAAATGGCTACCACATCCAAGGAAGGCAGCAGGCGCATAAATTAAACACACCCCACTCTGAGAGGTAGTGACAAAAATTAACAATACAGACTCTTTTGAGGCCCTGCAATTGGAATGACAACACTTTAAATCCTATATAGAAAAACACTATTGATATATCATTTTTCTACCACATCGCCTGTCTGTCCTTAAATCATGAGATTTTTCACCTTAATGTAAATGCACTCTTTGCATGCAGGTACTAGTTTTCCTCCTCCTCCTCCTTCCCCCATTCCCCACTCCCCTCCAATTTTCAATTAAGATCCAGACACAGATAAAGGATCTCAAAGACAGCATGCTACAGTGGGGCGGCGCACTGCTCCAGAAATGCAGGAGGAGGGGGGGGGGCCTTATTGAGTAGCCATGACCCCAGAGCGCCCTCACCTCACTGGGGTATCACACATCTTATCCACACCTCCTCTTCCTATTTGTGGTCTGTCCTGAACCCACCCGGCAAAGATGGAGGTGCCCTTGATTCGAATAGTCTTGCAATAATGAATTGAATCTGGCCGTATGTGTGAGTATTGAATGTTCTTTATCGAATGAAAAGGGAGTGTTTCAGGCTGAGGTTTGGGGTGTTTGAATAGTAATAGGCTGATTTTTATTAGTCTTATTGTCAGAAATACACCTGCAACTTTACGTAGATGTTAGTAAATATACTTTTAATGACTGTAGATAATGTTAGGATTACAAAGTGTGTAACATTTAATTTATAATTCTTTTGTCTTTTTTTTCCTCCCTGTATCTTCTTTGGTCTTTTGCCCCTTCTGAATCCTTCATTCATTTCTTCCCTATCAACTCCAGCTCACTCAGTCCAGATGCAGACCCTGATGGTGCATTCCAGAGGGAGGGCTTTGGCCGCCAGAGTATGTCTGAAAAACGCTCCAAACAGTATGACAGTGCTGCACAGTTGGACATCGTCAAGACAAGAAAGTCCAAGAGCATGGATTTAGGTACAGTAGGCTCTGCAGGGTTTAGGTACATGTACACAAGCCCATCTTTCCTCAACAGAATCGAATAGGAACTGAAGAACTTTATATTACTGCTTAAAGGTATAATGTCTTTTGGTCTTCATCTGCCTGTGTCCAGTAGAGCATGAGTAAAACACAACAAGCTAGCGCACCACGGCCTGTTTAGTGACTTCAACAGTGGACTAGGACCATGAAAGCACATATACATATTCACAAACTCATACACATACATCCAGACTATGTTGGGCAGAATAGGCGGAAGCGAGTTCAGAGCCTTTCTCACTGAGGCTGAAGCAGAAGGTGCCTTCTCTCGGATCACTGGCTAATCATAACTGATTACAATGGGACCTTTAGAAATTGGTGACTGTTCTAGAGACTCGTGCTGTTCTGCTCCCAGCTCTGTGTGTTCCTTTTGCCATGTGTCAGCCCACTTTGTTAGCCCACAAAACTTTTCTACAAAGTCAAACCAGAGAACACTAACTTTCCTTACAAAGTGCTGTTTAGGAGAAAGATGAAAGGTGGTTTCTGGATAGATTTCACTGAGCAATTAGTTGAGCATGAAAGCCATATCCAGTGTGTTCGATTAAAAACTATAATTGGATATAGCTGAGGACAAAGTGAGTAGAATGTACATGAAGATGAGATAGCTCCATGATGGCGTTCTCACTGTTACAAATGCACATTTTATCAAATGTTTCAATCAAAAAGCCCCCTTAATTGCGACCAACTGGCGTCAGCACTTAAACGTAAATTCAGTTAATTCTACAGCTGCCTGTTTTGTAAAATAGTTTTGCTCACAAACACATTGCCTTGCTCCTAAAATAACTACTTTTATTGATGTTTTACAAATCTCTTATTCTGTTAAATCTTAGTTCTCAATATTAGTTATTAGATTTAATTCATAATCACATTTCCTTGCGATGCTTGAAGCGTATGAATTTCCAAAATAGCCGACTGACATCCTTGTCAGGACCGAGTTATAATCCGTCAGTGAGAATGTGAGATTGTTTGGATGGTGCAGGGAAATAACTTCTTGTTCTAATAATATTTGCGTTCTTAGTGGTGTTATATTTCATTCAGTGGCCATAATACACTGGCTGGAGTTTGGAAATCAAAGTTGCATAAAGCTATGTTACGAACTGAATGTTTAGTAAGTTCTCTCACTTTCAAAGGGCCATACTGCTGAAGTGCAGTGATTTTAATGAAATTATTACATCAAAGTAACACAATGAAAAATGTCCTACGGGTAATGTGGAGTAGAGCTGAAAATTAATGAGCTAAACAACATAGTGCGAGCATTCACCCTTAAGCTTTGTTGTTGTTGGATGTAATGGATGGTCTTCAGAAGTTCAGAAGGTGTAAGCAGAAGTGTCTGTATACCATTAACACATTAACACAAGTTCCCTGACTATTAACTGTTAACATACTCAGCAATGCTATAACCTGCAGAGTTTCATTTTGCTCTTTTTCTAGGTATTTTTGTCTTTTTAGTCATGTCTTTGGTGCTTAGTGTCTCTAATCACATCAGCAGATGGATTTCATGTCTTTGAAACACATCATTGTTGAAATATGCTAAACTTGTCAGACACCCTACGGTTCAATCCCATTTAGATCGGGAACAAGATTGACTGAGGGAAGAAAAGGGAATAAAGCAACATGGGGCGTCGCGGTTCGCACTAAAACCTTAGCACATTCTAACTGCTTAGCTTTTGAAACCCCATGATTGACAGGCACTAGCACAAGGTGTAATATCTGTTTAACATCTTTTTGAATTTGTCTGTCCTACTTTGCATGTGCATGTTAATATGGTACTGAATGCACTAACCACTCATACTTTTTTATGCTCTTTAACAGTAGCAGATGAGATTAACTACAGCACAAGAACCAATGGAGGTAAGAAACTAGTTGGGGATCATCTGATACGCTATCACCACTGTGACAATGCTACATTGTGGTTGGTCAGGTTCAGGAGTAATACAATTGGGAAAGTCAGGCTTTTTATTTTCATTCATAACCATCTTACCATATAACGCTGCAAGGATGTCTGTCTGTTTGTATGTCTGTCTTATTTCTCGGCCGCCGCTGGGTATATTTCCACGAAACTTTCCACGCATAAACGGGGACCCATGCAGATATCATTTCTTAAAAAAAAAATAAAAAAAATTCTTCAAAAAAAATGACCTCTCAAGAGAGACCTCTGTGCGGAGTCAACCTCTCTTTTGAGGCAGGTGCTGTGTGTGTCCACTCCACTGTGCACTCTTCTTCTGCACTTCACAGGCACGTTCACAGCGACAGGACATACCGCTGCCTCGTCCCGCTGGTGGTTAATGTTACTGCACCATTTCTGCACTGTTTTCCAAAAGACAAGGATTCACTGTCCACACACAGAAACGACTCCAGCGTTTTTCCTTTCAATCCACCCTGGAGAGCGTCCGCTCCACTGTGCTATATGCTATCATGGATGCACATATATTTGAATATTATGTTACTGTAAAAGTGGATAAGTAATATAGTATACCAGGAGGTGCTGACAAGATAATTGTGAGAATACATTTACTCAGAATACCCAGTGACATATAGTCACTGGCCACAGTATTCTGCCTATCGGTAGGCATAGGCTAAGAACAAATTGGAAATTTTTGGGGAGATAGTTTGGTACATCAGTTTGGTCTCTGGCAGTATCCTTTGCAGCATAATCCTCATCACTTTATTCTTTCTCAATGCATGGGCACTGTCTAGTCCATTATAATCTTGGGACCTGTGGAAATAGAGAAGTGTTTTTTTTTGTTTTTTTCGTTTTAGGTAAGACCAGCTGGAGCAAACGAGGGTTTTCATATTGTTGACAGCAGTCACTTGGCATTGAACAGAGACTTGGTAACTAATTTAGAAATCTGTGTAATTGTACCTGTTGTGTATTGCAAATGATTAAGGAAAACATTCAGTATTCCAGGAGTTGTGCAGGTTTGGAGGAAGACAGACATTGGAGTGGCATTTGTAGTACATAGATATTAACGACCAATTCACCTCTTCAGCTCACAGCAACTGATCTATCTTAAGCCTCTTTCACACATGCACTGTCACACTGAACATGTCTAGACATTAACCAGAGGAGCTGTTTGTGAGAACACAAATGTACAATTCAGTTGACCTAAACATTAAATGTACTTTAACCTGCTAGCCCCCTAGCACAAAGTCCTTGTAAGGTCCGCCTGAGTTCATGTATGAATATTGCAGGTCATTGTCCATAAGAGTAAGAGTCACAGCGAGTGAGTGGGCAGGTTGATGACATTTCCACCAACTTCTGGTTTCATGCAAGTTGCTGAAGTGGATGCTAATGGAGGCTAACGTGGACATAGCGTAGATTAACTATCTCTAACGGTCTCCAACGTAGCCAGAGGTACGTTGGCAAATGCAGAGGAATTTTAAACATTGAAAATTCTTGGATGCAGTCAGCATTCATCAGCGGAGGATGGGAGAGGACGGCGGAGCCCAGCGGCAGCTAGCGGAGGCTAGCGGACACTGGCGTTTGCAAATACGTTCGTCTACATTGGCCCAAACATCTAGGTGTGACTACGCCTTTAGAGGAGGGGATGGACCAGTTATCTGCCTGGGAAGTTGCCATCTATGATCCAAGATGGTTCCATAGTGTGGTGGTTGCGGTGACTTGCGGCATCAGCCCATGCTCCCAGACCTGACCTTTGTCAATCTTTTTTTTCTTATTTTAATTTCTGTGTCCGACATGTTTTTGTCTAATATTTTAACAGCTCTTGCAGCCTTAAAGGGAATGCGTGTGATTTAGTGCAGTTCTTTATGTAGCTAAAGGAAACTTCACATACAGCAGCATGGTGGTTTAGAAAATGTCTTATGTATGAACTCAGAATACATACAGGTGGGCATTAACCCAGAGTACAAATGATAGAATTTATTTACTTATTTTACTTGCAAACATTCTAAATTTTCTTTGTCTAAAATTAGCTTTTCTTTGCAGTAGTGATGGATGAGGGCCCAGGAATCTAAGAACTTGGACTTTCATCCACCTGCAAAGATAGTAGCAATTCCATACAATAAGTTCTTCCCACATGTCTCTTAATTTCGTGAGCTTCAATTACTCTATGAGGTAGAATAATTACAGCACAACCTTCATCCTTATCGAAAACCGCCACTGATCTAGTCTCTGATAACCAGTAGTCGTAACTGACAGTCTGATAGATATTGAACTTTAAAGTCAAGCACATTGATTGTGAGGTGGAATCCATAAGTAGTCCAGTGAGGAGAGAACAGTAATGATTGGTGATGGATTGGTGGATTGCCATCTTGTAAAAATATATAGCAAGGACAAAGCGCTACATCCTTAATAACGATATTAATGATACTATGAGTTCCGGTAATAATGATTTCTTCTTGACACATGTTCAGTGTATGTAGGACGTCCTCTGTCTAGCTAATGAGCTATAACAGGCAGATGCATAGTGAGCCCAGCCATCCCAGGCACACTTAGCTTCCACTTGGATACCTGGACCCGGCCTTCCCCTCGATCATCCTGGAAACTATTTTTAGCATAATTACCCTTTTACCACCCTGCTTAAAGTCCAGACTCTCTAAATAAATTATGTGTAATTGAGCCCTGTCTGTACACAGATCTTTACATGCAGCGGCCCATGGTGAATAATGGCTTGGGAGCACAGTTTTAGCCACAGTAATTATACAACAGGCTCCTGTCCCTATAATAACTGCTACTGATTTATTCATGGAATTTGCCATACCACCCATTTAAGGTTTAATGGCAATGGACTTGTCCAATTAAGCGTCCTTGCTGGCTAAGAAATGCAGTACAATAGCCATTTTGGTCTTTGGCCATGACACGATTCCAGGTATGCACCTTCTATATTCGACTTTTTAGTTCAATGTATTTCATTGTGATGATATTCATTTCTCCTCCAGACGTGTGGGGAGTGTCAAACTCTTCTGCATGCAGTGGGGAAATATGTATTTTCATCCCTCTGAATAAGGGGGGATGAGAAGCAGAGCAGTGGGGCTTCTGTTGTGTGATAGGAATCACATAATAGACTGGCATACAGAGAGCTGTCCGTCAAATTCTCCCAGGAGAGCTGGGGCTGCTTGTGCTGAAAACAAAGGCAGGTCTGAGGCAGCCGGGGTATACGGGCAAACTCCTTGTCTTTCTCTTCGGCTCGCTCTTTCCGGCTCCCTTTGTCTGTCTGCTTCTCTCACTCATTCACCGCGCTGAGTAGAAACAATGGCGAAGGGGATCGTGGTGCGGAATACGGAGCGGGAGGATAATTCCCTGATTCCGCGTACAGCAGATGTCATTTGTGTTGCCTTGAACTGTTGCATCCTGTGCGGCTCTAACTTGCAATCCCATTGTGTCAGACATGCACCCTGGCTTCTGCGTAGCTGCTGTTGGCAGGCTTTACGCATAAGCTCCAAACTCCCAAATTTACATGCTATTTGTAGTCAGTTGATTGAGATTTATCCAGGAAGTTTGAAGTGTTACAGCATTTTCCTGCTATGCTGTATCTGAAGCTCTGCACCGTTATGTTTTCTTTTGACCATCTTCCCTTGTCCTTCACAAGATGAGTGCTATTGAACAAATGAAGGTACACAGTTTTTACTTGCCTTCTGCTGGACTTGTTAGGCTGTTTATGTTTTCCTTATAAAAACTTGTCGCAGTAATCAGAAATGGTCCAGCTCTTCAATTAAATTAGGCAATAAAATAATCTTTCTCTTCCTACAACCAGGGAGCCACTTGACATTTGCAGCTCACAGTAAAGTTTTGTTTTATTGTCCAAGACACGGGAAGGTGCACATGTGAGGGCTTTTCACTAAATGGAATAGAACATTATAGGACTGGCTTCCATTTATACAGAATAGTTCTTTCATGATTGAGTTGAGGTTCACATTAGATTTGACATTTTAACTGACATCAGTGAAAAGGGCACAGGGTCTTGTCTTCCACCCAGTGCAAAGCAAAGTGTCATTGCTAGTTTCCAACCGACACACTTGTCATTTTCGTGCCCACCACCCACCTTCTTTAGATAGTTGGAGCACTTGCTCCATTTTTGTCTTAAAATGAGGCGTGATCATGCACAGCACTCGTTCATTGCTATCGTGATGGAGCAGAAAGCGATTGCCCCATAGACCACCAAACACCTGGTCTGAAGTCCTGTGCTGTCTAGGGCATATAGAGTGCAACATGTACATAAGTGGTTCATGGCGCATGTACACTGTGCGCACAGTGATGCATAATAGCACATATTAGGACCATGAAACCGAATTGACCACAAACATTAACAACAAAATAACAGTAATAACTAATGGATAAAGGCAAAACTTTAATAACTCTGGTCTGTACCATATCTATCTCTACTACTAAAGGAACCAGGTTTCTCTCTGCTGCTATACGCTTCACCATATGAATGCCTACGGTTCTATAATTCCACACACTGATAGTTGACATACATGTGATGTGTCAGAGGACATTTGTAGCCACGATTAACAACCCACTAATTACTTAATTACATGTTTCTTTTTCCCCATGCTAATACATGCATAAAAACCCACAGCAGTATTGCTGACGTTGTGTCAGCTGAAAGTAACGTAGCCCACCGGTAGTGTGTTGTGCAATCACATGAATAAAACAGTTACTGTCAGTCTGAGTCTCTCCCCTTTTCTAATGAGTATTTTGCTGGCATCGCTTCACGCACCAACACCATACTTCACAGGACTTTTATGTATTTTAAGAGCAAACAGTGTTCAATAGACACCTTCTCATCTAGAAACAATCAGACTAAAAAAATGCAAAGTTCAGTACCCTGGAGAAAAATGCTTATACTTCACTTCCCGTGCAGTAGCAAGGTCTATTTTCATGTAACTCTTCTCCCTCCCCATGGCTGGCGCCATGCATGTCCTTCAGCCTGCAAAAAAGAAAAGGTGAATTTATGATAGCAGACGCAGTATTTAGTCTATTTTCTCAAACCTGCAGAACAGTTTTGGTAGTAAATAAAAAGGTCACAAATTGTCTGCTTTGACTGATGGCCTTTGTTTTCTTTTCCTAATCCATGTTTGTCTTTCCATGCTTCTAAAGATCCTCTGTGATCACCCAGCAGCAGTGGGTCATGCCTCATTTAGGCCCCTTTAAACATGTCGGGGACTTTGTTGATGGTAGCTGACAGAAACATTTGTATGTCATGTCTGTGTAATTGTGTCAATTGGTGCGTCCGTGCATGAGCCCCACACACACAAACCTCTGCATCCAGTGTTTGCACGTGCGTGCTCCGTGCAGTGTGTAGAGAAAAGCCCATGTTACAACATATGTCATTGAAAGCTAACAGGAAAAATGTATTTACATCAAGTGAAAGGAAATAGCAGTGCATACTACATGTGGAGGGTCTATAGTCTGCAGGGAGTTCTAAAAAAACATGCTGCTCTGTACAGACTTTACTGACATGTGCCGTGCACACAGAGGCTGCAAGAGCAATTGAATAAACCGTTTTTGCATTATTACTGATAGCGTTTAGCCAATGTTAACATCTAACTAGGCTTCACCAGCACATATTCAGAAATCCATCTTCTTGTGTTGACAGAACCATGTTTCCAGTTGAATCAAGGCAAGGTAAAGGGGACAGAAAATCAACAGTCTGCTTGTTTACCAACTGGCGTGAAAGGTTAGAGCTCTGGGGAACTGACGGACGCTCCCTGACAAAATGAAATACCAATACCAGAGTCGTGCTCCACTTAAATAGTCTAAACAAACCCCGACAAGCATCGGAGAAATAATTACGGCCGTGCAGGGCCTGACTCCGTCGTTGAAGAAGTTGCAACATTTACTTTGTTGTTGACGCAGCTTTTTCACCGCCTTGTTCGTCAGTTAGTGCCACACACGCTGTCTGACAAATATGATGTATGAGCAGCTCATGCAAAATAGGTTTGTGTTGGAACAGCTTCTCTTTTCTATCATATACAAATCAAACGTAATTGTACTTTCTTTGCAAAATAGTTATTTGTCTTCATTGAAGTAAACCAAATGTGTAAAGCAAATAAATACAAATCGTCATCATGTGCACTTTTATGTGTTTTTTAGCACCAGTGTAGCCCTATATGCAATGAGAGGATGCGGCAACTTCTCTGTGTCAATCCATTTTGAGGCATTGTGGCCAAGAGAAACTTTCAAAAGATTCTGATTACAAATCAAAAAGGGCCTAATATGATTTTTATTGATATGTTGTAATATATCAAATTATTTAAGAAGAAGAAGAGGTAAATCCTACATGGGCCCATCAGGTCGGTGCGACCAGATTCCGTAGCGTGAAGCCGAATAAGGTCAATGACTCCCCCTGGAAGAGACACCTGTCCGGCGCCGGTTACTACACATTTACAGCTGGGTGGAGTTGGACATACCCCAAATACACTTGCACTATCTATTTAGTCCGTGCACCATAGATCTTGAAGATAGGGCCCATGATTTTTTTCAGCTTTACTCCGAACTGAAGAATCAACGAAACTGTTGAAAATGTCTGTGTTCACTTCAGCGGTTCATTTCTGTGTTTGTTTATATTTGTTAATCAGCTTCCAGATTTGATTAGCAGTGATGTTGCCAGCAATTGTTTTATGTCGCTCTCCTTTATCATGTTCTGTTACACATGATAGAATTTCATTTCAGACACACGACATTTCTCAATAACTTCCTGATAAACTGTCTAAATGATGTATAAGGGCGCTTAACATTGTTTAGGGTGCCTAGCATCAACGTAGTCCATTTCACAACTTTTCCTGCGATTCAGCTTGCTTCCACAGGACAATATGACAGGTGTGTCTCAGTCTCCTCACAGTCAGCTGGATCACAGTACAGTCAAACAGTTATCAGGCATGCGTGGGTTAAACTGCAGCAAGTGTAAAAGGTGACCTGGGCAAAGGAAAGAAAAAAAAGACCAGGAAGTGAACTTTTGCAGCTGACGGCTCAATGTTTGTACTCTCTCCTGAATGCATGGCTTATGCAGTTTTGAAAAACTGCATCCATGTTTGTTTTCACATCACAAATCACAGGAAAGGTCAAGTTGGCAATTTCAGGAAAGTGTCTCTGCCTGTATTTTGTTTATTTCCAAGAAAGCACTTGTTATAGTACATCTGTGCAAAAATTGTGTAATGTTGTAATGTTACACTATATTCAGTCATGAAATATGTACTCCTTTTTTCTTCTTTTTGGTGGGGGTTTGAGTTGTATCCTGCAGTCCTGCAAGATTTTTATTACTCATTGAACTCACTGAACACAAGCGCAAATGCCGGCAGTGCTTTTTTGCAGCCGACGTAGATGTTGGCAAAGCATGTGATTCATTTGTCTGGGCTGCTCTCTGGGACATTCTGAGAATTTGCGGTATCTCCAAGAAGTTGCTTGATATCACAGCCAACTTATACACATGTACTGTGAATACTTTATGGAATGGGGGCAGAATCTCTGAATTTTTCCCAATGAATACTGCCGTTCATCAAGGATGTGTTTTGACTCCTTGCTTGCATGGACTGGGTGTGGTGTTGGGTTGTGGAAACCAGCGGCTTTGGTTCCTTTGTTGGTGAGGAAAGGTTTACTGATCTTGACTTCATGGACGATGCTGTGATCTTTGCTGAATCAATTGATACCCTGATTGTAACACTTGAGAAGCTGAATGAGGAATCTGAGTGTTCTTAGCTTCTTCAGTCAATGTACCCTTCGATCTTATTGTCTCTGCCATGATGTCCATACTGAGAACACTGAGTCTTCTTCTTCTAGGCAGCTGAACACCACTAATGTGTATAGGTCTGAATATATGATTGCCTGTATAGCTGCATAATACAGCTCAGTGCTGAAGACCAAGTTGTTGGTGTGCGACATAGTGCTGTAAAGCATTACACACTTCTCGTGGGAGATCATACATGATCCACCAACGTTACGTAGTGCACGGACTAGGATTTGGGATGTACAGTGGAAATGACAGAGGCACCATTCTCCAAATTTAAAGGCAGCATACTATCAAAATGAGTTAAAATGAACTAAGTACTCTAGCAGCTGGGGACAGCCAAGGGGACGCCTACATGTCACCTGGCTGCGGCAGATAGATGGTTACTTTTGAGAGGTGGGGATGGACTGGGTGTCTGCCTAGATGGTTGCCATCTGGGACCCAGGACGGTTCCGCGGTGTGGTGAATGCGGCAACGCGCGGCACCAGCGCATGCTCCCAGACCTGACCTGACCATCAAAATACAGAGCAGGTGGGTCTGTGGGATAGGAAGTGGACTACCAGTATGTAGGCCAGGGTTCGGTTCCAGGTCTGTGCTACACACTACTTGTCCGTGTCCTCTGACAACACATCATGTGTATCGTTCCAGTCCACTCAGCTGTAAATGGGTACCAGCCTTTGTTGGGGAAGTAACCTTCAATGGACTGGCGCCCTGTCCAGGAGGAGTTGTAGACTTTCATCCACTTCATGCTATGGTCTCTGGGGATAAACCCCAGCCCAATGGGCCTCAGGACCAGTATCGGACTTCTTCTTCCCATTAAAATGATATAAAAGCTATTATTTTAAGGTAAACTGGTGCATAATGTTTCTTTAAGCCAAAACAGATCTGTGAGGTGCAGCTTTCGGTTACATTATCAACCTTCACGGCTAAATTTACTTCCACATGCCAAATGTCTCTGTTAAAAATGTCACCCAAATCTTTATTCATATTGAACACCGAAAATATCAAAGCTTTCCCACACAGTAAATACATTTTGCCATTTAAATAGTTTCAATTGTAATAAGAGATCTGAAGACACAAATGATGTCTGCACTGTGGTGTCAGACGTGAATCCATTTTCTGAAAAGAAAAGTTTTGGTTTAACACACACAGCCTCAAATATTTATCACCGTATGTGTATTAGTTTTTGAGTTTGTGACAGAAATAAGCAAAATGCCCTGTTGGGTATAAAGTAGAGATAAATACCTCCTGGCTCCACATCTGGCTCCAGATTATCGGAAAATTAAATTTTCTTCTTTAATAACAACCACCAAGTTTAATAAAAATTCTGCAAATTTACAAAAAAGTAAATCTTACAAAAATACAGAGAGACATGCCAAGATAAAACATCCTCCTGCACTTGCAGTAACAGTATATTTCTTATTGGTCACTCGGATTTTGACGACAGCCTGCTCTTGGCAGTTTTACCATACCATGCCGTTGTAGTGCCGTAAACATTCACATGCACATATACATAATTCACCTGGCTAGAGATGTTTTAGTTATAGCATTACCATGCAGTGTTTACTCAGGTTGTCAAGCACTTTATGTTCTTTGTTCAGGTCTTGGTTGATGTGTTTAATCTGTGGTTGCGGTCCCTTTAAGTGACCCGGTGACGTCTCAGGCACGCGCGTTCTGAGGATGCGCAGCGCCATGTTGGTACTCTCAAATTAGTTTGCTAATAAACAACGACACACGCTACCGTGTCAAAAATTGTGTGAAGTTGTCGGCGCACTCCTTTCCCTATAACTTCCACACAT
>OMMV01174840.1:0-14838 GCA_900302635.1 Chatrabus melanurus | reverse complement strand
TTTATTTAACTTCTACTGTATAAAAAATTCTTATGTTAAAAGTGTTTGCACAACAAATGTTATGGCACTTTCGTTCATATGGTAGTGCATTAAAATAAGTGTGCTATACAATACTTTTGAATTCATTATTTGATATTGCGTATAACATTGCGATTAATCGCGATTAATCGCAGAGAACTCATGCGATTAATCGCGATTAAAACTTTTAATCGTTACCCAGCTCTAATATATATATATATATATATATATAGGAAAACTGAAAACGATGAAACTGCTGGGATGAAGTGTTTCTGGGTGCTCTCTCAAAAAATGCTATATGAGTGCCACGGTGCGCCACGGGGTTTATTTTATTACCTTGCTTTGTGGTTCCTGGTTGTGTTCTTCTTTCATTTAGTATATTCCTCTGTGCTCTTTGATTTATTCTTCCTTGATTGGTGTTTTCTCTGTTGCTGGTGTTTCTGTGCCTTTCCTCCGTGCCCTCGCTGTGGCGTAGCTGCTTTGCTGTAGTCTACAGCGCAAATCCTTGTTGTTTGTACCAGTGTCTATATTTAAAAAAAAAAGTGGAATAAATAAGAAAACATTTTCTGGTATGGATTCCATTGCAACAGGGACCCATTCGCCCCCCCCCCGTGGGTCAGTTTGGGTCATTAATCAACATATTTTTGTGGGTCGGGTGGTGCGGATTGGATCTCATAACGGGTCGGGTGGGGGCAGGTGTTAAAAAACCCTGACCCGTAGTCAGCACAGGAGACGTCAGAAGGGTTCTCCGAGGTGTTAACCCCAGGAAGGCCACTGGTCCTGATGGTATTCCGGGGAGGGTACTCAGAGACTATGTAGACCAGCTGGCAGAGGTATTCAGTAAAATCTTGAACCTCTCCCTGTTTACAAGCACTGTCCCCATATGCCTTAAAACTGCCACCATTGTTGCTGTGCCGAAGAAAACAATGGTCAGCAGCCTTTATGACTTCAGACCAGTAGCTCTCACTTCCACTGTGATGAAGTGCTTCGAGATGCTCGTCTTGAGGCATATCAAGGCTGTACCAACACCAGTTCGCCTACAGAACAAATAGGTCAACAGAGCAAACACATCTTAAGGTGTGCAACAGTACGGGGTCATCGTTGTTGCATTTTTCGTTTCAAAATTCTCCACACATTCTCTGTTGGGGACAGGTCAGGAGTGCAGACAGGCCAGTCCAGAACCCGTACCCACTTCTTCCACAGCCATGCCTTTGTAATGTGGTTTTGCATTGTCTTGTTGAAAAATGCATGGACGTCCCTGGAAAAGATGTTGTCTTGTAGGCAGCATATGTTGCTCTTAAATCTCAATGTACTTTTCTGCATTAATGCTGCCATCACAGAAGTGTAAATTACCTTTCCCAAGGGCACTGACACAACCCCATACCATGACAGACCCTGGCTTTTGTACTTCTTGCTGATAATAGTCTGGATGATATGTATGCTATGTTTTGAGAACTGTTCACAAGAATGCATTGAACACAACAGTAGGTGTTTTTTTTTAGCACTTCTGGGTCATTCAGAAATATTGGTTCTTAGGAACCAAATGTTCCTTGGTACTATTTTTACAACTATGCACGTGCATGTAGGGGGTTTTGCATGTAAGCAAAACACGTGGTATTTTGCACATGTAAACAATGTGTCAAGCGCATAGCGCAAGTGCATTTGGGGCATATTCAACTTCAATTTGTTATTGACACGATTCGTAATATGAGTGAAAAATAAGGTGCAGGGCACACTGGGGTTGTATTTTATTTCTTAATTAGTCACATTTAAAACATTAAGTAAACCAACCAGCTTGTCATCTGCCTTCCAGTTTAAGAGCTGAGGTACGCCAGTAATGGGCATGCTGCTATTTAGAAAGCGGACTCAAGTGGGAGGTTTTCTGGAGAGTTAACAGTGCTGCATGAAACGCATCACGGTGTGTCAGCGGAGAACAGCCACCAAAGTTCCCTAAAGTGAAGCGGTGAAACAGTAAGGTGAAATCTTGTAAGCAGCTGCCAATAACACTATCAGCACAAGAAGACAGATTCGTGGCAGAATAGTGTGTAGATGTCTTTCAGCTGTGGACATTTGTGCTAGAAGACCATATCAGGGTCACATTTTGACACAATAGCATAGAATTCTAAGGCAGCAGTGGGTTTCAGCTGGAGGTCACATGTTCATCACACGATAGAAGTGCGACTCGGAGTCTGCCAGTGTCAAGGCGAGTATTATGCCCTGTGTTCTGGAGCAAAATTGGTTTGGTGGAGGTAGTGTTCTGGACCGGGGTGCCAACTGCCGTCTGTTAAGATTACATTTGACATTTGTCCAAGGAAACCTGACAGTGCAGTGTTGCATCATTGAGATTTTGGAGCCAGTTCTCCTCAGTCTGTTGGCACACCATCATAATAGCAGACAGGGGTGTGAGCTCGGATAAACATAACCCAGGATGACCCAGAATTTGCTTCAAAACAAAGTGTAGGTGTGGCTACAGCCCTCAAGATCACCAACATGAACTTCATAGAACATTTGTGTGATGAACCTGAGTGGCCAAAATCCACCACACAGTGTCAACAATTTTGTTCAAGCCGTTTCAAGTGGGTTGAAATACTGCAAACCGTTTTTCTGTCATATGTGTTTGTCTATGCTTCGCCACTCAAAGATACTGACTGTATGAAATTTTATACCGCTACCGTTGTTGGTCGAGCCACCAGAGGGGTTTGTGAGATTATTGTAATCCCTTTCTCTTTTTGTGTGTGTGTGTGTGTGTGTGTGTGTGTGTGTGTCAGAAAGAATATCTCAGGAACCATTTGGTTGATTTCATTAATGTTGCACATGTGAATACCTAGTGATAACATCTCAGCATGATATTAATACGAAGGTGAAAGGTCAAGGTTAATCAAGGTAATCGAATAGCCTGGAAATCCCATTTTTTGCAATAGCGTCAAAATTAGGAGTGCTGGAAGGAAGATCTCAAATGCATAGGAATCGGCAAACACAATACCATCTGCTGGTCTATACATGGCATTATGAGGACATCACCAAATGGTGTCATGTGACAAATTATCAACAACAAAAAAAATCACATTTCCTGCAATAACTTTGAAACAAAGAGAGCAGGAAGAATGATTCCAAGTGCATACGAATCAGCAAACGGATTGCCATATGCTGATTTCTACGTGACATCATGATGACATCACCATATGCTGTCATGTGACAGTGTACAATCCAAAAACCTTTTTTTGTAACACTGAAACTAGAAGAGCTAGAATGGTGATCTAGCGTGCATATTAATCAGAAAATAGAATGTTATATTCTAATATATATGTGACATCACAATGATGTCATCATATGACATTAGAATGTGACATACATATGGATATCTTGTATTTCGATGGTTTGTTGTGACCAATAAGCGTTGTTTGTAAGATCACAATATGTACAACACTCTTTATAAATGAGTATTTACTAACTTTACGCACCTCTTTTGATTGTGATTTGCTGTAATCAACTCAATAATAATTTTCCATCGCTGCTGCTGTGTTTACAATATTCGCCAACACATGTATTGGGAGATGGACGGGCGGGACTATGAATTCTCAATATTTGTTTCTGACTTCATTCACTAATCACCACTTCACTCAAACAGTGGCAAGGACTCTGCGATTAGAGTGAAATATACAAAAGTCACTGTAAAGATGAAGATTGTTTCTTCATGGAGAGTAGCACTCACTCCAACCACCTGTCTGCGAATGCCACATTCTGACTCATGACGGCAATAGGAGACTCTAAAGGTCACCGCAGTTCAGGGTCCAGTTACTATTCCCGATCCCGGAATAAGGAGAGAAGACAGGGAGCAGCTGGTCACCGCAGCATGGCAGCTGTTGTGCTGATGGGAAAGCTTTGCCTTAAAGAGTTAAAGACGATTGAGGTCAATCTGGGGTCACAGTTAGGACTAGACACCTAGCAGGGGTCGAGGCAGAAATGCAGATCCTCCTCCGATGGGGTTAGGCAGCAAAATACTGCAGGATTAGCAGCATTACTGTGAGCTAAATTTAAGACCTTATGTCAAAACCTCTGAAACGCAAAACCATAGTTGATGTACACTTTATTAGGTAGAAAAGTGTGCCTAATAAAGTGGTCCCTGAGAGTACAGTTCACCACCACAAAAATGTCACAGCCTTCAAATCCATTTATTTACATTTATTTGTTTTGTTTATACAAAAATACTTCTTCTCTATACAAATAAATAAGAATATAAACAATTTGTGCTTCATAAGAAGCTCAACCTTTGTAAAAGACATTATGACAATATGAATAATTTATTTTGTACAGATTCATAAGTTAAGGAAGAAGGCGTGGTGACAGGCGCTTGATAGTTGGATCGATACATTCATAGTTTCATTTAGAGCTGCATTCTGGCTCTGGATTAGGGAAAAAGAAACGCTTCAAACAAAACAATGCTTTTCACAGGAGTGCGCGTTTTATGCCATTCTCTGTTTGTCTCGGGACAAAGTGTCTTTCAGAGCGTTTGTGTAATTGTCCTTAATTTGAACGGTTTCCGCCTTTTGTCTGTTCTCACTTGGCGTGACGGTAACGTTAACTCTTGAGTGCATCCAGAGCCACAGCGATGACCCTTGGCACGCTGCGGTAGAATGACTCGTTGTCAAGGCCCACCAGACTGTAGAAGGTCAAAGGTCGTCCCCCCACTACTGCTTTGATCCGTGCCTCGTAAAGCCCTCGATCATTCTTGGAGCTCAGATCAACTAATACCTGAGGAAGGGAGACAGAGACAAAAGTTAGAAAGCAGTCTGGGCTTTTTTTCTTCTTCCTCCTAAATGTTCCAATTTCAATGTTTCAAGCAACGTTTACCTCTTGGAAGTTCATACGCAGATTCTTGTTTGGGATGTTTAGGACCCAGCGGTAGGAGTCTCTGATGTGACTGACACGCTGTGAGGACTCTCTCACTCCTGAACAAACTACACGAACAAATAATTTGGTTAAAAACTGCCTATACACGACCAAATCATTATTTTCATAATCTGAGTTCTCTCTGTTTGTTCCCCTACGCCTACCAGGTCCTTTGGCTGATTTCCACCAAACATAATATGTGAATGATGGTTGACCCCAGAATTGCCCTTCAACTGTTTGTTTTGGCCAAGGTCAATGTCATTGGGGTCAAAGGTCAAAATTTTGATTTTTCTTTTTTTTCCCCCACTCCAATGTCCACCAAAATTGGCACACATATGTAGGTGGCTTCTGGAATTGCCCAAGAAAGATCAAATTTACCAAACGTCAATGATTGGGGTCAAGGTCAGTAGGGTTAAAGGTCAGAATTTTTTTCACTCGGATTTGCACCAAACTTGGCACACATATGGAGGTGGGCTGTGGAATTGCCCAGAAAGGTCAAATTTGCCAAAGTTCAATCACTGAGGCCAAGGTCATGTCTGTCAATCTGTCTGTTTGTTGGCTTACTCCTCGCACATCCATTTGCTGATTTCTACCAAACTTGGTATCACAATGCAGGTTGTCCCCAAAATTGCCCTTAAAAAATTCATTTTGGCAAAGGCAAAGGCCAAGGCTAAGGAATTTGATTTTTAACCTGATTTGGACCTTATGCGGCACACACTAAGGTGGATTCCAATATTGCCCTGGCAAGGTCAGCCAGAGGTCAATCATTTGAAGGTCAAGGATATTGGGGTCAAATGTCAGATTGCCGTAGCCCTTACTCGCTTCATACCCATGGTACTATTGCCTTGTTTTATAGAATTTGAAAAAAATGTCATCAGAAGTGGGTGTGGCATACTTTTCCCGCTGGCTCCGGCTAGCTGCCTCTTCTGAAGGAGGCTTCTGCGCATTCTGTGAGGGTTCAAAGGCTTCGCAGACTCTGTGTGGTCATCCTCATCAACTGGATGGATGACGGTTGTTGACTGCACTGTGAGCGGGATCGCTGATGATGTCAGTTCTGTCAGACCCTCTGACGGGTCGTACCATCTTACAGCAGGAGAGACATCCGTATTGGTCAAGGCCGGATGTGTTTGTGCCACATCTCCTCTAAAAATTCCATCGTGTGTCCTAAATTGTTCAATTTTACTCATTAGGGCCATTAGAAATGACCAAGGCTCTTGAAATTCCTGGGAGGAGGAGGAGGAGCTGCTGAGTGTCCCAATGACAGGAGTAGTGCTGGTAGTTTCCTCCTGGAGGTGGGATGTGTCCAAGTGCAGGATGGGAGGTGGAGCTCTGGAGGCCAGTTTGGAGCGTAGAGCTGAGATAACAGATAGATATTCTCCCTCGACCTGATGTAGTGACAAATCCTCTGCCTGGAGATGAACACAAAAAAACCCTTACACATAGAAAACGTCTTTTTTTATCATGCGTTATTGCACTGTAATGTTCACTGCAATGCACAAATTACTTTATTTGAGCAGGATAAGCTTTTTTTGTGAATGTGCCGCAACTTGTGTCACATTCTAGCAATTCTCACAACAAAAAAGCTTTACTACGGTATATATATACACTTTAGTTAAACATAGTTATTCCTATTTTAAGAATAACTTCAGCAAAATAGTAAGTTTTTAAAAATATATAAATATACAGTTCCCTCCAAACATACTGAAACAACAAGGCCAATTCATTTGTGTTTGCTTTACACTGAAACCATTTGGATTTGAGATCAAAACAAGAAAATTCGGTTGTCTGATTCAAAGAGCAGGGTGGCTCAGTGGAGCAGGGTGGCTCAGTGGAGCGGGAGTTGTGCTCCGAATGTTTGGACCTGGGTTTGATTCTCGGTCATGTTACCTTCAAATCCTTGTACAAGACACTTCATCTGCATGGTCTCCGTCCACCCAGCTATAAATGGGTACCGGCCTTGGCTGTGGAAGTAACCTGTGATGGACTGGCATCCCGTCCAGGGGGAGTTGTAGATTCTCATCTGCTTCATGCTATGGAATCCGGAGATAGGCCTGGGCACCAATGGGCCTCAGGGCTTTGTATAGGACTTCTTCTTCTACTTCTTATACAAGAAGTGCCATGTTCTATGTTGTTTAACGCATCTAGACGTAAATACCAGGAAATAAAAGCTGACATTTAAACTGTCTTCTCACATTGATTTCAAACCCAAACATGTTCAGTGTGTAGCAAAAACAGATGAACTGGCCTTGTTCCAGTACTTTCAAAGGTGACTGCAATAATAAGATCATCAAGATATGTAATTTCAAACATTTACAGTGGCACTGCAGCAATTACACTGAAAAAACATTTTAAATTTGAGAAATTAATGAAAACTAATGTCTTCATAGTCCTTGAATATTTTAAAACCGATAACAATTAGAACAAGAAAGGGCACCACGCCTTACATGATTGACATCGATTAATGCAGATTAATTCTTTGTTATTCAGTTATACTGTAATATTTGTTTGTGTGGCCTTGACATTTGATGAATTCTGTCCAAAATTGAACCACTTTATCCGTGACTAACACACATCTCTTCCACCATGTTTAATCCATATTTGCTCCAAACTGTCTCAGTTAAACAGTAATGCCTGTGAGTTTGACCTTTCAAGGTCACCCAAGGTCAAAGATTATTTGACAATAGAAAGGTGATATATGATTTCATATTAGTGTTTCATAGTAATCATAGGGTGTATCTTTCACCAGTTCCTCATAAAGATCCCCAACATATAAACATTCACTCTAAAAATGAACTGCTTATATTTACTTACCATATTTCTGGACTATAAGTCACTTTTTTTTTCACTAGTTTAGGAGTTCCTGCAAATTATATTCCAAAGCAATTTATATATGAAAAAATACTGCATTGTCATCTATGGCCACAAGATGGCACCGTATACACGTGTGACAAGCTGCTCCTGTATACTGAATGAGGTATTGTGATTCACACTCCAAAGCAGAAGGTGACAGTAATGCACCATTAAGCTGGCTGCCAACCCCCATATAAGAAGACATTCTGTGTCTTAGAGAACGAGTAAATTTAAGAAACCATGCTCTCAAACTGAAAGACCACTCTCTAGAATAAAAAGAGGGAATATAACTTTCATACTACTCGGAACAACACTTTTTGGACTGTGTGAGCTAAAAAGAACAGCAACAGCAGGTCAGCAAGCCAAATCTAAGGTAAGTATTTGCGTTATAAATAAATAATGTGCCGAGTTTTCAAACTTTTAATTACATTGCATGTTTACCTCACCTGCAATCATCTGTTCAGTGGCCAAAAGAAGCGGTTTACTCATGTTCTTTGTGCTTCATACACTAACATGAATTAGCTTGTTAGCTTATGATCGCTAACTTGGTGTTTTCGTTATAAATTTGTGCCTCGTACAATAACATTAATTAGTTCGATAGCTTCTGCTCACTAACACAGTGTTTGCGTTATCAATAAATAATGCGCTGATTAAATTCATTTTGCTTCTTGTTGCATGAAGCGGTAGCACCACATTTCAAAAATAAATGCGACTAAGTGTGACTTATAGTCTGGAAAATATGACAATCTTTATGTCAACCAGTCCCACGAAACTTGGTTGTTTAAATGGGAAACATAATATACAATTGTTACAATTTGCTTTTCACATTTAAACAACCAAGTTTTTGGGACTGGTTGACATAACCAAATTTAGATAAATATAGCAGTTTATTTCTTAGAGGTGGGGTCACAAACCTTGTTCTGAGAGATCACCTGTCCTGCATGTTTTCCAACTGTCCCTGCTCCATCCACTGTGAATTAACTACTAATAATTAAGCCAGGTGTGCTCCCTCAATCAAGAGCTAGGAAACACAGACTTGACTAGACTAATCAGCTGTGGCTGCAGCAGGAACACATGGCAAACATGCAGGGCAGGTGATCTCCAAGAGCAGGGTTAGTAATCCCTGTCTTAGAGGATTGGGCCAAAATTTTGACCTTGGTCTGTGACCTTTACTTTTAACTGATTTTCCTCAAAATCAAATCACTTTGCCCTTGGCTGACCCTCAAACATTCTACCATGTTTGGTCCAAATTGGATCAAAGGTTTTTGAGTTATTTTGTTCACACACAGATTGACACACATGGGGCAAAAACAATACCTCCACATGCACTACCATGCGCTTGTGTAATGAAATCACATTTAAAAATATAGAATGTCTTTTAATTGTGAGGTCTGATTTAGCATTTGAGCTTTAAAATCTAGGACAGTTCTGTAAAAATGCTGGCAATATCATATTTAAAACATGCCATTGTGTCACTTAGACATTTTTACAAAGCTACCTGTAAGAAGAGACTGTCTTCCTGTCTTGGTGGTGTAGACCTGTCTGCAGATGTGTCAGTTTTTAGTTCATCCAGATCGTCAGCCACACTTCTCAAGTAGTTCTCCCAGTCATCCACTAAAGGGCCCACCTCTCTGAAAAAGGCTGGAGGAGCCGCTGATGGACCCTGTTTTTCTGGCAGCACGGCTCCACCTAGCTGTTCTGCAAGTAATAAAAGTCATTTTTACAAACGATGATGAATATAACAAAATTCACCCACCAACACAAATCTCAGTATCCACTGAGCAGATCGTGGACTTAAATTACTCAGGGACCCCAAGTTTCTTAATTTTCCCTCCAAAATAATCAGAAACTCCTGTTTTGACCTCTGACCTCGATAAAATGACTCCTTACTGTATTGCAATAATATTTCAGCGAAAGGATTTCATTCAAGAGATCAACTTAACAGAATGTAAAGAATCACGATTGCCATCACATTGTGACCATCTGCCTAATATTGTGTAGGTCCCCCTTTTGCCACCAAAATTGCTCTGACGTCTCGAGGCATGGACTCCACCAGACCTCTAAAGATGTGCTGTGGTATCTGGCACCAAGACGTTAGCAGCAGATCCGTCTGTTGTGTCGGAACACACGGGCCAGCCTTTGCTCGCCACATGCATCAATGAGCCTTGGCCACCCATGACCCTGTTGAGAGTTCAACAGATTTCCTTCCTTGGACCACTTTTGGACCACTACAGACCGGGAACATCCCACAAGAGCTGCAGTTTTGGAGACGTGCTGACCCAGTCGTCCAGCCATCACAATTTGGTCCTTGTCAAAGTCACTCAAATGTTTATGCATCCCCATTTTTTCCTGCTTCCAACACATCAGCTTTGAGGACAAAATGTTAACTTGCTGCCTAATATATCCCACCCATTGACAGGTGCCATTGTAAGGACATCAATGTCATTCACTTCACCTGTCAGTGGTCACAATGTTATGGCTGATCAGTGTGTCGTTCAACTTAAGGTGACATAATGCAGAAGGAAAATGGTTTTGTACGTTGGGAATAATTTGCTGCCAAAATCAATACAGCCAGGCTAAAATATCTGCTTGAGTTGAGTTTTTTTTACAGCAAAGGAAAATGTGTCTTTAAATGTAACTACTTTGTTCTGCAAACAATGTTTTCTTACAGAGAAACCAAATGTACCTGCACTCTGTGTGAGCTCACGGCTCAGACCGAGGTCTCTCCTCGCTCTGGTGTGAGTGAAAGCTGCACTGTAGACGTGCTCCACCAGCTGAGGCAAAGTCTGAGCGAAGAAGTTCAGGTCCACCTTGTCCCTGATGTAGTCCTCTGCCCTCTGCAGTAGGTCCAGTAGAGTCTGCAGGAAGGAACGTAGCTCTGTGGATAGGGTCACATGACAGATCAGAAACAAATCAGAATGATTTCATACACAAAGACTTTTTTTGGAGCGTACATTTCCTCCATACCCAACAATACGTGCATTTAAAAAGTTGTACTCACGGCATTTTTTGAAGCGGGTGAGGCACTTGTTCTCTGCTATTTGGTTGCAGGAGCTTGCAGATGAACCAGGGGGGCAGGTCAGGGAGTAGTAGCGACAAAGCGAGCTGAACTCTGACCTCTGCTCCTCTTCAGACATCGCTGTGGTCTTCAAAAGCTCTGGACATGTTGGCTCCCGGCTCCCAAACGACTCTAGAATATGTATGAGTGGTATTGTGGATATCAGAGATGTTTAGATTTTATTAACAAAAATACATTTTAGATTTCACGGTGTTTTCTTGTTACGCCAAACTCACTCTGTATCTCTGCCTGAATCCAGTCAGAAAATGCAGACACTCGTGTGTAGACTCCAGGTTTGCCCTTCTCACCACAGCCATCACCCCACGAGGTAATCCCGAAGAGCTGGAACCGACCTGAAATTCGGTCCTGGTAGATCAGGGGGCCTCCAGAATCTCCCTGGAGATGATACAAAATCCTCCATAAATTAAAAAGTTGACTTTGAAGAATGACGCAGTCGATGCGAGGAGGTCCCAGCGTGAAGATACGGTACAATTCCCAAGATACTTTGCTTCTAAAACACAGTATGTTAAATCAGAAATGAGAAGTGCTTCCAGTATTTTACAGTGAAATGAGGGCGTTTCAGAGGATAATTATTAATTTCATAAAATATGCTCATTAACACTCAGAGATTAATGGGTAACAAGTATATTAAAGCATGGAATTGCAACCTTCGCAGACTGAACAATGTGTATTTTAGCGAAAATAAAAAGCTGCACTTCAGGTAATGACATATATTTACTGATTAGGGGAACACAGTAGATATTTTCAGGTTTGTTGTTCAGCTCACCTGACAGGAGTCAACACCTCCAGAGAGATAACCAGCACATAGCATAGTACTGGTAACCAGTTCCTTGCCAAGAGCACTTTTGCAGGTGCTCTGAGGCAGCAGAGGTACCTTGGCCTCCATCACCACATCAACAGACGGGCCGTCTGCAGAGAAGATATGCACAGCAAAGTAACAAGGATTGCTGTGAGATTGCAATAGTAAAAGAAGATGGAGTTTAAAACCAAATCAGTCGAAAAACAGTATAAAATAAAGTTTCTGTGTAAATAATTCAGTCATATTATGCACCTTGTCTACAAGCTCAAACAAGAAGCCTTGAACTGTCAAATACCCCGCCGAGGTCTGGGTAAAATTCTGCATTAAAGTAAAGATGCTGCTCTTTTTTCTCGTGAGCAACTGATCTAGCTTTTTTTGTGTGTCGATTTTAGAGTAGTGGCTTCCTCTGTGGGTGATACTGTTTTATTCAATGGTCGTGGAGCGCTCTCTTAAAGGTGGACGATGTCACATTTCTATCTGATGTCTGCAGCTCCTTAATCGATTCCTTAGTTGTGATCCTGACGTTCTGTTGAACCTTTAGAGCAAAAATTCTTTAATTCTTGGGTAATAATTTGGACCTCCTTTCTCAAGGTCCCAACCTTCTTATATTTATGTATCATAAATTGTACACTTACTGAAAGTACCATGACTCTTTTAGAGTTGGCTCCGAAGGAGGAACCTGACTCGTGGCGCTCAGAAGCTTTGGCTTAATTCTTTAGATTGTTATTCTTCCTGCTCTCAAATGCAAGAAGTTAATGGTTCTATCATTAGGTCCTACTGTCCATCTGTCTCCACCAGACTGTGTGGGCGTGTCCCGCTGCAAACAGGAGTCCATATATAGACATTTGTAACATATCTCATGGACGTCTAAAATGAGGTGTCAGGCCTAAAATTTCCTTATAGAACAGTAGCTCCTATATGCACAGACGTGGAATTTAGTGGACATTAATAGGTGTTTAACCATTTAACCTGACCATTTTTAACTGCCAAAGGTAGAGATAAACGCAGAATAGAACCTCTTTAAAGAACAAGATTGTTGTTAAGGCTGTTTTTTTTTTCTGCGTTGCAAATCCAAATAATGCTCTTTGGAATATTACTTGTCCACCAGAATAATACTCTTCTGGCTGATATGAAAAACAGTATTATGGGTAATCAAACAACGCAGGGGCTTTTTGACATGCTGGCAGGCCACCCGTGAACTCTAAAAAGTGAATAAAAATAGATTTACGGTATAGAAAATTTAGCGCTGTCGTCAGGTGACAGCTTAAATGACAACAATATAAAGGAGCAGATGGAGGAACGTGACAATTCAATCAAATCAAGAAAAGCAGACAAATTTCAGTACACAGGAAGCCCAACTAATTGTTTTATTTTACAATATATTACTCTGTCATGAGAGATAAAAATGCTATGCTATGCTCAGCTAACAGGCTGAAAGCTGTTTCCACTCCGGGATTCCACCACATTTCCTGGTGCTGGTATGTACAACAGTGTCCAGCGGTGACGTAGAAGCGGAGAGGGAAACACCCGCACAACCATCTCAGAATGCTCATCCAAACAATGCCCATGTGCAGCGGCGTGTAAAAAAAAACCTGACCTTCAGCTGTCTAAGGAAACATTGAGTTAAAACATTTTGACACATTTGAAGATGTGCATATTCTCCTGACACAGATATCTGAGCCATCATTAGCTCTAAAATTAAAAACCCATGACATTTGTCTTCCACTCACCCTCATAAAGGGAGCCCCAGCCTGCCACCAGACACGGGCTGCCAGTAGTGGGCTCCAAGCTGGACGGGAGACACACAGGGGCAACGTGGTTGGACAGAAGCACTGGGGATGTCAGCTCCACCAGGGCTATGTCATTGTTAAATGTCTTTGGGTTGAACTGCGGAAAGAAAAGATGGACTGATTACTTGATGAAGTGATTGAATGAATAACGGGAGAGCCCACACCCTCCTCTGAGGAATTACCCCAAACTGTCTGCGTCACCTTAGGATGCGGGATGATGCGGTTGACTTTGAGGAGCTGTTCGCCAGGGTCAGTCTTGGTGATGTCAAACTCTCCCACCACAGCCGTCCAATAGCTGTCGCTACGGCTGCTTCGGAGACAAACACGGCCGGTTATTCCTCACGATACCCACACGCACTGCGTTAGGTGACACTTTAACTTAATTTAATTTAATTTAATTTCTGTAAGCTTGTTTATGTCCTCTTCTGTAAGTCGCTTTGGATAAAAGCGTCTGCCAAGTGCAATGTAATGTAATGTAATGTAACACACACACCCACGTACCCTGTAAAACAGTGAGCAGCAGTGACCACCCAGGAGCTGTCCACCAGGACGCCTCCGCACATCAGGCCACCATCAAGCTGCAGGTTGACCAGCCAGGGCCAGCTGCCCGGAGGAGCAGGGGAACCGCCCACAATCCTTGAGCGAGGTTGCGTGATGTTGTGCCTCGTGGCTGATCTCTGACCACACACCGCTGCTGGAACAGATAGAGTCGACGTTTTTGCAGGATGCTGTGCATTGTTCTCCACCATATTGGTGCTGATTCATAGTGGGGAAAACCACTTTGAACGTGTGAACCCTCACCCTGTGTGCGCGCTTGTGTATCAGGTTCCAGGTTCTGCATTGTGTTAAACAAGCTGCATTGAAGGACTCGGGCGCTGCAGCTCTCACCCATGATCCTGATGCAGCTCTCCTTGTCCACCTCACCAAACTGGCAGCGATGTTTGTAATAGGCACAGGCCTGGCTTAGAGCCCAACTCCTCTCCGCCTCATTTTGAAGCTTCTGAGCCTTACTGATGTCATCACAGCTGGGCTCTGACAAGGCACTGGCAGGTGACGCTGTTGGGCGAGAAGGCGAGATCAAGGAGTTACAGCTGCGAAAGTGGAATGATGGAAAAAGTGGAAACATCCTTCAGAAAGTGGAGATGTTGTACTTACAGCAGGAACCGGCCTGCTGTCCGCAGTCCTGGAACAGACAGGGGACACACCCCCTGCAGCCTGCCTCAGCCCGACTCTTCTCGGACGAGGCACGCTCGAGAGCGGACAGGGCGCTCGCCATAGCTGCCTCTAAAACCACAGTGCCGCGGTCAGACAGAGCTGCAGGAGAAAGGAGAAAGTTTTCATGAATACACAGACATGCTTGGTTCTTATGCCAAGATTTGGCAACATGTAGACTGTTGTTAGTGAAGCTAACT
>OMMV01174827.1:0-10001 GCA_900302635.1 Chatrabus melanurus | reverse complement strand
AGGGGGGTGGAGATTGAAAATTACAGTGTTGGAAGTTACAATCTGAACTCTGACACTGTTGAATGTTGAACTCTTTGGATAGTGTTAATTTAAAAGTGTGAAAAACTGCTAAATCAGTTCTGTCAGAGTTAATACTGGCCTTTTTTCTTTGTACTGTCCTGATTTTTCAACCTGGGCCTTATTTTTAGTTTTTTAGGGTACAACTTTTTCACTTGGGCCAAAAATGATTTTTATCAGCCCAGTACCGAGTTGGAATGCTCACACCGTCACGGGCTGAACAGCTATACAATGTAATGGCATGGGGTAAACTCCAACCCTCAAAGTAAACCGCTTCTTGTTGCCACCAAAAATATCATTAAAAGTATCTGGTAGCATGTAGAGGATCCCTACGATCATACGCGTGTGCATATTTACCTCAGTAAACGTCAAGACACTTTTTTTAAAAGGACTGATTGTACAGTTAGCATCTTACCTCAGCCAGCTTTCGTTTTGACAACGCAGCTCAGATTGTTGGTGAGACACTCGTTCCTGTTGAGAACAGAAGAACGCCGCCCAAATTGGCTAATTTACAAAACAAAAGCAACATGACAACTTGTATATCTGAACTAGCTTTTTATATTTACGACAAGATGTCGTTTCTTGCAGCCTTGGCACTTCATGGTGCGTCTCAGTAGAGTTCTCAAATAAAAGGTTATGTAATAAACTCCACTTCTTCCATGTCTTTAAACCTCGTGGTAGCTTAATCATAGATGAATTATCCCAGTCTCTTCTACAGAGAGGTGTGAAATTTTAAATTTTTATGCACTCAGTTTCGGACGATGCTTTAGTCGAGGTTGGAGAATCAATATAAAGAGAGCAACAAGTTGTACTCGTGTATCCACGGCAACTTAACAAGTTTCCATAATGAGCAGAAACGCCACATTAATTAGGCAAATCATCACTGGAATTAAGAGCCATTTAAAGTCTGTTCCATATGTCCTCCTGAGGTTTTAACAGAAGCTTAAGCACTTAGACAGATAAACAAATCTGCTGTTTAATGGAGCGTTCTCCGTCCATCTAAAGCCTGATCCTGAGTTGGAAAAAAATAGCCGACTATATAAACACCTCCATTATTGAAACAGCCTACCTTCATATTAATTTTGTGTGAAATGTTTGCTATTGCCGCTCAGTTTAATGGATTTTTGCACACGTAGTGCATACACATCCATTTAGAGCTTTTTGACTGAGTGGGTGTTGAAACCCTGTGACATTTCTCCAGCAGTTGTGGTCGTGACTCCGTTTTACTCCTCCACTATGGTAATGACAGTTACTGTGTCTAAAATAACGCACCTCCTGCTTATCCTAAATGTCATGTCATCACAGCATTTAGTGTGTGTAGTCTGTCACTTGTTGCACATGCTTCATACAGTAATTAACTGGAGCGTCAAACAAGTTGCAATGCGTTTGCAGTGTCTTACATTTACTGTAGTAATATTTTTGCTGTGGTCCTTTTTTCCATTGTATTAAAAAAACTTTTTCTCATCACTTTTAGATATGATTGTATTGTATGCAAAGCTATGATTAAATGCTAAAAACAGTAGCTTTTATTTTAACATCTCATTGCTCGTGCCACAGTTGGAATATCAGAATTTATGCTGTGTCCTGTGTTTTGTTGCCATGTTATTCATCCACCGGTCCCCATCATTGCACCATCTCAGTGCCATGCCCATCATTTGCCGCTAACAAAGCTCCCCACCTCCACATCCATAGTGGCTGCCTCATTAACTAGACCAGTGTCAGTGGAGCATCAAGGCTCCACTGTATTCCACAGACTCATAGGCAAGGTAGGTGGATAATAGAGCAGCACTGTTGCTGCAGGAGTTCTCTTATGGGTTCAGCCGTTTTCAGTAACAAATCCGCAGGGAATGTCGGCATGAGTGGCAAACGGGTTCATATCGTCAATCTCCTGTGTTTGACTCCAACAGGACGGTAGATCACAGAGCCCTGACAAGAGATCTTTGCCACGGCCTGCCTCCATCCTGAGTCGCCGTGTCGACCACGAGGAAAGTTCCACCTCAATCACCAGCTCCGGCTCCACGGCTCCCCGCAGACCTACATGTAGGCTGTAGATCCTGTAATCATCTTCACAAAGCACCAAGTGGCAGTAGGAATTCTGTCAGTATGAATTCAAAGAACACTGACAAACAACGCAGATTTCTGAAAGTCAATCTGCACCACAGCTGATAACTGTAAACCTTGGATTTGACTGTAGAGAGCCAGTTTGTTCCATTAGTTACTTTAATAGTGTTCAGGCTCATCAATTAATATTTCTAAAATCATGAAGATTTAACACCTAGAAATAGGGTTGGAAGACTGGTGAAAAATAATACTCTGAACAGACTGTTCACATTTCCTGATTTTATTTGAAAGAAATACGTGCAGTTTGTTCATCGAAAGTCCATGCATGAATAATTGTAACATAAAATCCATTAGCCATGCAGAAGTCAAAATTCTCTGCTTTACATGTCCTTGCTGCCCGCATTAGGACTTTCTTTTCAGTCCACATTAGGTGATCCCAAATGCCCTAGCAGGACTGAAACACTTGAATATCAACCATCAGTAGAAATCAGTAAAAATGACTGAAATGTTGCATCACAATACCAATATGTTAGGCGACTGTGTTTACTTGACATCCATAGTGAAACTTCCTGGGGACAACGTATGTCCTAGGCACAACATTACACTGCATCTGGGAGTATAGGTGGTAGTCCGGGCCCTTCGGGATATTATTGTGCAGATTTGTCTTCAAGTGTGAAATGTGACACAAAGGTAGGCCAGGTCATACTACATCCATTTTTGGAGGATGCCAGAGTTGACGATCATTGGAGACACCATATTGGACAAATCCAAGATGGCGTCCAGTCACCATTTGTTTTTCTCATAACTTCACAACCAAAAGTCATAGGATCATAATTGAGGGTTCTTTTTTTATATAGGTTTTTGACCTCAGAGAATCCAAATCTGCACTCTGTTTTGACATAAATGCATGTACATATGCTGAATTAGTGGTTGAAAGCATATTTTATCCAAATTAAATTGATTTTAGGGAGCCATTAAGGGGTATTGCACAGATATTTTAAAGTATGTAATTTGGCACAGATATAGAGTAGAACATACTAAATTCATTTTCGGAGGGGGCCTAGTTAGCAATCATTTGAGCGGCCATATTAGAGAAATCCAAGATTGCCACCAGTGGCTGGGCTCCAGTCATGCTTGTAGACATATCTGTGCCATACCCCCCAATGGCTCCCTAAAATCAATTTAATTTGGACAAAATATGCTTTCAACCACTAATTCAGCATATGTACATGCATTTATGTCAAAACAGAGTGCAGATTTGGATTCTCTGAGGTCAAAAACCTATAACAAGAACCTTCAATCATAATCCTGTTACTTGTGGTTGTGAAGTTATGAGAAAAAAAATCAAATGGCAACTGGTGGCCATATTGGATTTGTCTAATATGGCGGCTCCAATGATCATCGACTCCGCCGCCCTCCAAAAATTTATTTAGTATGACCTTGCCTACATCTGTGCAAATTTCACACTTGGAGACAAATCTGCACAATAACCCCCTAATAACTCCCTAAGGGCCTGGACTATGGCCCAGTCTGCAGATAACTCCTTTTTGGGGGGTTGCTAGCATCATTGGCACAACAGACACCATGAAATGTCTCACAAAGCTTGATACTGGAAAAGATCTCTTGTTTTTGCACTGTAGAGGATTAACTCTGCAGTTCTCTTCCATCAGAGGAAAGCATATTATGAATGGGCTGGGGAAAGCCAGTTGGATCCTCATCCCTGGAAAACAAGAAAACACTGGAGATCAGAAAAGATCTTGTCTTTGGAAGGTGGCGATAGGCGTGGTGCTCAGGGGTCATCCATCGCACAGGGGCACCCGGGTCCAAATTTGAGGTGGCTCATGTGGGTGGGCACTTGGAACATATCCTCCTCTCAGCAAGGATGACCATCTTGCTTTGCTGTCGAGGTAGCTTGGAAAACTCTGCATTGCAGTGGAAACGCTCTCTGAGGTCTGCAGACATAGAAGTGTCCTGGCAACAGTGAGTGGATACATGTACTTTTGTTCTGGCCATTCCAGCAGTCGGCATACTGAAGGAGTGGCAGTTGCTGTGGCAGACTGGCTTCTTCTGATGGTGTCAGATATCATTCCACTCAATGGCCGTATTAGGGGGCTCAGACTTAGGCCCTCTTTAGGTTTCTTGTTTGTTGTCTCACTGTACACTTCAACTGTGGTGAGTAATATATGTTTCCTTGCAGCTTCACTCAGTGATTGACGACTGCCCTGGAAGTAACAAGGTTCTCGTCATGGGTGATTTCAGTGTGACTATAGGCACTGGCAGGGCTGGTTACAAAGACTGCGTATGTCCCCACATACTTGGCAAAAGTGGTGAAAATGACACAATGCTTCTTTACTTTGCACAAAGTCAGAGGTTACTGTCCAGAGTTGCACCCCTGAACGTGGTACTCCAGCACTGGTTGTGTAGCTACGGAGAGTGACCATGTTCTTTTGGGAAGACAGTAGAGACTTCTGCAGAATCTATAGAGGGTCCAGAATCTATAGAGAGTCCAGTTTGTGAACTCTGATCACAGACTTGGCTTCCCTAAAGATTCAGTTTCAGCCTCTGTTGGGTGTCACAGACGTAATCTGATAAGATTTCAAGATCAAACTGTTTTGCGGGAGTTTCAACATAATACACGTGGAGGATTTGCAAAAAATGGACACAACAAATGACCCAAATAGAATATGGTAGCGGCTTTGTAACACGGCCCTGATGACTCTGCTGGACTGTCCTGTTGGGTCAGCTGTTTTTTTTTTTAGTTATTTATTTCACCTTTACTTAACCAGGAGTAAAAGATTCATTGAGATTAAAAATCTCATTTCCAAGAGTGTCCTGGCCAAGACAGCAGCACAAATTGCAGTTTCAGACACAGTCAAACATAAAAAATTACAAAATAAAAACTAATCACAAAAATAAATTTTTGAAACATCTCCAACCAGATGTAGCTGTTTCCAAGTCATTTAAAATCACTTTAAAAGTGTTCAATGAGACCAGCTCCTGAAGATTTAGGTGATTCTGCAACTGATTCCAAGTAGAGGGAGCAACATATTTAAACGCCCTTTTCCCCAGTTCTGTACGGACCTTGGGGACTGTAAGAAGGAATAAATTCTGGGATCGAAGAGAATAACTTCCCATCCTTTTTAGTTGTATATGTGTCTGTAGGTAAGAAGGAAGGAGTCCAACAACTGCCTTATAAATAAGTATATGCCAGTGCTCAAGCCTACAAGTGGACAGGGCAGACCGACCCACCCGGTCATACAGAGAGCAGTGGTGTGAGAGCCTTGAGATTTGTGATGAATCTCAATGCTCCATGATAGACTGTATCCAGCATGTACAGATGCTGTGAAGATGCATGCACATATACAACATCCCCATAGTCCAGCACAGACACAAAAGTGGCAGCAACAAGTCTCTTTTTGGCCTCAAAAGAGAATCAGGCCTTAAAACCCAAACCCATAAAAACCCAATTTCAATTTCAGCTTCTTTTTTTTTTGCCATTTGCTGAATATGAGGCTTGAATGTGAGAGTATCATCTGGTACAATACCAAGATACTTGTACTGAGATACAGACTCAATTTCAAAGCCGTGCAAGGTGGTGATAGATTGAAGATTCAGTGCCTTTGATTTTGTATTTGAGAACATCATGAGTTTAGTTTTGTTAACGATTTCAGTTGCTCACTGACAAGCGATTCCAGAACTTTAGCCAAGACAGGCAATTTAGAGATGGGCCTATAATTGTTTAAGACTGTAGGGTCACCCCCTTTTCACAGGAGAAGTACAAAAGCTGATTTCTATATATGGGGGATTGCATTTGTCTTCAAAGAGAGATAAAAAAATATATATATATGTCAAAGGTAACGCTACCAGCTTTAAAACATAAGGCTCCAAGTTAGCAGGACCTGTGGAATGACATTTGTTTCTTTATTAAACAAACAAGTTGACAGAAATCCAAGCACAAAATGCAGCTTCATTTCAAGTCAAAATGTTTTGCAAGTCCAAAAGTTTTGCGTTCCAGTTCAGCTGGATGTAAGGGGCGGGACCTACACAAGATGAGTCTCTATTGGTGGGTTTGCTTTGAGGGGCGGGACCTACACAAGATGAGTCTCTATTGGTGGGTTTGCGTCGGATTGACAGCGTGCGGCTAACTGTCTGCCTTCAAAGCGGTTCGTCAGTCTCCCTCCTTTCCAGAGGAGTGAGGTAGGTCACTATTTTCCAGTAAAAACAGCACACGCACACAACCATGCACATGCACATACGTGCACGCATCCCTCTCCTGAGTGTGTCAGGCCGGTGCCGTCACTCTCTCTTTGCCCTGATTGAAAGGGAGAGCCTGTTGATGGATATGAATCTGAATATGTGCATGCATTATTTAGACTGGATCGTTACAGAGCTGGAACCTGAGCTACAGCTACAAGAGTGTGCACGGGGCCACGCGTGTGTGCGTGTGTGTGGACACGGTGAAGTGGTCGGGTGGGGTGGAAGGGGAGTGTCAGGAAGAAGGGACAGTCAGGGCATGAGGGTCCCAAAAAAGGGAGGAAAGAAGAATAATGGCTCAGTGAAGTAACTGAAAAATAGCGACCTGCCTCCTCTGGAAAGGAGGGAGACTGACGAACCGCTTTGAAGGCAGACAGTTAGCCGCACGCTGTCAATCCAAAGCAAACCCACCAATAGAGACGCATCTTGTGTAGGTCCCAGCCCTTACGTCCAGCTGAACTAGAATGCAAAACTTTTTGACTCGCAAAACATTTTGACTTGAAACGAAGTCCGTTCAACGTGAAGACAAAATGTTTTGATTTGCAAACGATTTTGCTGAGCAAAAACTTTCCATCTGCAAGCACAACTTTTTTTAATCCACAAGCAAAAGTTCAGGATTTGAAATGAAAGAGGACAGAAATGTCTACCTTGATTTTTGTTTTCAAAGCTGCATTTTTTTGCTTGGATTTCTGTCAACTTGTTTGTTTAATAATGAAAATGTCATTCCAAACAGGACCAGGCGATTTATTTTTTATTTTTTAAGTATCTAAACGTTTGAGGGTTTTGTGCACCTCAGAGACTGTAATGGGATAAAAACGAAATAACTGATTCACTGTATGACCATCAGAACAGACAACGGCGGAGTTTTCAAGAGTAATGTTAAGAGAATCATACAAGGAACCAGAGGCAATGAAATGCTTATTTAAACAACAAAGCCTTATCATAGATTTTATGCGAGTGTTTAACGATGCATGAAGGAAGTTCTGTACTATTTTTATTTCCAGCAAAGGATTTAATTTACTTCCAAAACTTTAGGGAATTAAATAGATTGTTTGTAGTTTCAGTGAGGAAATTATTAGATTCGGCTTTTCCGATTGTGACTGTGCAATTCATGCACAGTCGCCTGAAAAGCAGCCAGTCAGACTCAGAATTTGTTCTCACACTACCCACACTTCATGAAGCAGGTTAGAGATATCTGAAGTGAACAATGCTTTCTTACGGCCTTTTACTCTATACTTTCTAATGGGAGCGTGTTTGTTAACAATTTCAATAAAACCTTCGTGGAAGAATTTCCAGGCATTCTCGACATCAGCAATAATATTGAAATTTTTTTTTTTTTTTTTCCCCCCCCAGTCAAAGTGGAACAGATCATGCAAAAATCCTTGCTCCACAAAGTGTTTCATGTCGCGCTTTCTAATAATGAGCGGCTCGCATTTGGGAATTTTGAGTTTCTGATTGTGGCGACAACACAGTGGTCACTAATGTCATTTGCAAAAACAGATGCAGTTGTGTATTTATGAGGCACATTGCTTAACATTAAATCAATTATTGATGCTTTTTCAGGGCAGTTCAGATTTGGTCTAGTGGGACTATCAACCATCTCGAAAAGTTTTAGTGAATCACACTGAGCTTTAAGGTCATCAGAAACTGGTTGTAGCCAATTCCAGTTTAGAACTCCAATAACAAGAATTTCATGAAAATTCAGACTTGATAATAGCTGTATTATGGCGGGTAGAGCACCGCTGACAGCTGAAGGAGGCCTAAGCAGCCAAGGACAGTAACATGAAGCACTTTAGAGACTTCTAACTCAAGAGCTAAGAATCCAGATTGTTAACTCAATCACACAGAGTGAAGCACATTGACATGAAATTTACTTCTGACAAATATTGCAACACCTCCGACCCTTTTGGGTCGGTCAGTCCTACGTATATACATTGTAACCATCAATGCTGATATCGTTCAAAACAGTTTTAACAGACCAGGTTTCAGGTAAAACCATTACATCAGCATCAGTTGAATGTGCCCATATACGAATCAAATCTCTTTTAGCGATCAGACTGCGAACATTTAAATGGATAAAGCCGAGACCAGACCTTAATTCAAAATCAGCAGGTGTGGCTGGATTGGGTTGCACATTCCCTGAGATTAGTAATAATATATTGATTACCGGGTACACACCTCTGCTGAAGTGAGTTAGTGGGGCATTCTTTCTTACTATGTACTTCTGGTATAAAATTCCCAAGACAATTTCGAGAAATTATAAAATTGTCTTGAAGAGCCATGGCACTGGTCAGACGGGCCAAGTCCACAGTGTTAAAGGAAGAGAACAGAGGCAGGGGTAGCAGGTTGACGCCTGCCGCAAAGCCAGATGTGCATGTTCCCCTACATGTTGCATCTAGATTGGAGAGCACTGGACGGGAGGAACCCTTCCTCCAGTAGCTTTTCAGAAAAGCCATTGATCATTTTGAGAGATCCTGTTAAATGCATGTGGAGGTGGATTTCCAAAACCCTCCAAAACCTCGGTTTTATTTTCACTTCCTTCTCCTGTCATTCATCTTATAAAATCCTAAACCTTTCTCTTTTTTTCTGTCCTTTAGCGTTTCACACTCAGATGAGGGCAGAGCACAGGACAGGACGAGCCCCTAGTATGACAGGTAGAGAGGAGTCTGTACTTCTGTCCATTACTCCTTACAGTTGTAACACTCAATTATTGCCTCCAACTGATGGCGGGGGGCCGAAGTTGTCATTAACTTTGTGTGTTTCTGTGTACTACATAACTCAAAAGGAAGAGGACAGATTTTGATTACATTTTGAAAGATGTTCTTTTGTTCAGGGAAGAATTGATGAACTGGACAATGAAAGTTTTGCTTCCTGTATTCTTTTTGGGTGTATTTTATGTATTTTGGACTGCTGATAACAAAAAAAAACACCTTAAAATTTGCTGGTCATGCACCATTTTGTAGCTTTAACCTATTTTTGTGGTAACTCATATTAAGTCTACTAGTGTATTGCCCATACAGCAAGCCGTTTTGGTCATCCTAAGCCTGCTTGAACATGCACATAGTGTAGGTGCTATGCAGATATTGGTTTTGGCATGCCTGTGCACGCTTACTCAGGCTAGATGCTGGCAGACAATCTATAAAAGTTGCTCACATTTACAAATGCTGTTTGGACACATACTGACGCACATGGTCTTCAGGCAATAGCATTGTGAGTATAGTTAACAATAAAATTTAGTTCATAACTAACACAATTTGTCAGCATCATTATGCAATTAAAGATAATGAGAAGTACAACCCCAAATCAGAAAAAGTTGGGACGATAAGGACAATGCAAATTTAAAACATGCAGCAATCCTTACATTTACTTTGACTTCTATCTCATTGCACACACTATGAACCCAAGATATTTCATGTTATGTGTGGTCAGCTTCATTTCATTTGTTAATATACATCCATTCCTGCATTTTAGGCCTGCAACACATTCCAAAAAAGTTGGGACTGGGGCAATCTATTCTAAATATAAGGATTAAATTGTCACTTTTACAGCCAGTTATCTTGAGAGCAGCCATCCTGCTCTGTGTACACCTGATCCCGTCAGATCTCAGAAGTTATGCAGAGTAGGGCCTC
>OMMV01174825.1:0-11027 GCA_900302635.1 Chatrabus melanurus | reverse complement strand
GAGGGGGATTTTTATATATATATATATATATACACAGACATACACACGCACACACACACAATAAAATAAAAAGTTTAATAGTGATGCTCATGGTGCTTGATTGTGCAATTCCTGTGCTTTACTTTGCATGTTTTTAAATTTAACCTCATGCAAATACAAACTAAAATAAAAGAAATACTTCTTGGTAATTGTGAAATTTGTTTCCATAAAGCACAGAGCGTTTTAAAATAAACTGTACTTTATTACCCTGATCAGCACCAGAACCTTCTTTGATTCTTTAACCTGAGAGGACTTTTAATTCAGCTCAACACGCTAAACAAACCACATTAAAACAGAAAAAAACAACATTCACCTGTCGAGGTAAAAAGACGATTACGGGCCTTTTTAAAAAATATAAAATAAGTCATGTGAGAATAGTGCAAATAACCGGCAGTGCAAAGTTCACGTTAAAGGCCTGACGTAGACGCCGGTGGTTGTGCAGCAGATTGTCGTCACGTTCACAGATTGACATACAAAGTTAAAAAAATATATAAAATAAAAACTCCCTCTGGCTCATGATGAACAAAGACAGGAAAACATCTGTAAAATTCCACACAGTAACTGAACGTTCACATTCCCAGCCAAAGTGACCTGAATCCCATTTTTGGTCTCAAACTCATTTTCCGAGGGCCACACGAGTCCGAGTCGGTCCTTTAAAAAAAAAAATAAAATAAAAAAAAGTCAGTGTATCAGGAGACAATTTGAACTCGGCCAAAGTTCTTTCCTGAAGTCCTTTTCTCCACAACTGATGACTTTACCATGTTGACAGTGAGCTCGAGGGTTTGACAGAAAACTTTTGCTATAATATTCTAAATGTAGGCACACATTGTCTCCCCCCCATATCATACGGGTGACATTCAGTGACACATAAGGCGTCTCATGGGCCATAAAGTCCTGGTTCAGAGCCTTAACCAGCCCTCGGGCCACGAGTTTGAAACCACACATCTGGCCAGTTTGTTTGTGAGCTTTTTGTGACACCAGTGTGAACTGCACACATCCTCCTCCTGTACACACAACCTGCAGTCCAGCCTGACTGTTATCTTGATAAAACCCCAAAACCACATTCATCTTTTACAACAAAGTTCAAAAGAGGGAAAAAAAAAAAGAAAAAGTCCAGATCCATGAAAACGGTGCAAATCAAACCAACGGTGCAAAGAGGCTGGAAACAGTGGATTGAGTCGTAGTATTACATCGTCCACCCGTGGACAGAATGAGGTAGATATTTGATTTGATGCCGCTGTAATAATCCACAGAATAAACTTTTTTTTTTTTACCTTATTAAAAATTTTTTTTTTTAAAAATCGCCTGCTGGAAAACTCAGTTGATCTACGAAACATTTGACCACTATTGTGATAATCAGCCGTGTATGAAAAGTTGCAGGCTTTGATCTAACAAAGTTCCAACTCCTCAGTCTGTGCCCTCTTCCCGAGCTGGTGGTGCCACACGGTGGTAATTGGACGCAACTGCAAGTGGTTCATGACTCCGAATAGATGCTGTTTGTCGACCAACTGATGCACAGCAAAACCAGATCAGAACCGTCCACACATCTTGACTTGCTCTGACGGCCCGTGTCTCCGAGGTGAGATGAAACCGCCCGTAGTTACAGAAAGGCTTCGATTGCTTGACGATAACTTTGGCAATTTTCTCATCATTATGATGTGTTTTTCGTTGTCGTTCCTTCACGTCCATGAGTTGGAAAATTCAAGACAGGCTTGAAAGGAAAATCTGCGCTTAACTGGTCAATCAGTCACGATATTTATCAAACCCCGCCCCATTTCATGCCTATATTTGTATTTTTTCGCGTTAAGATGACGTGAGCTAAACTCAGAATGAAAATAAGAATTGCAGGAATCTCGTCTGAGGTACGGTTTGTGCGGCTCAGTAGAAAATGTGATTAAGACCTAAATTACAAAGAATTGTTGCTTTTCGGATCAAGGTGGGCTCAACCCTTAAACAGCGTGGCTTTAGAGGCGGAGTCAGTACTGAGGGTACCTGTTCAGGGGAGGTCGGTTCTGCATCGCGTACTGACTCGGTGTTTGGTGATGAGAGAGGGAGTTCTGATTGGCCGGTATGAGCACATCGAATACACTCTTATTTGGAGGCACAGACTGCAACATGTTGTCCAGATCCAGCATAAGGGGAGGGGCTTGGACAGAGACTCGCCTACTGGGGAGGATGGGCCAATACGTGTGTCCTAAGAAGTGGCCAGGCACCACAGGAGAGCCCCCGTAACCATAGAGAGGGAGTCCTCCGTGGAGCGGCACTAGAGGGCCTCCGTTGAACCGCATGCTGGGCGGGGCAACAGCATTGGGAGGAGCGTACTTGGTGTAGGAGGTAGGCAGCTCCCAAGGAGGCGCGACGGTCTCTCGGCGAGCCGATTTGTGCAGCGGCGGCTTGTATTCGGAACAGTCCGATGCCGATTCGCTGTCAGGAGGAAGGCGCTTTCCAGAATGCGGCACACCTTTCCATTCGTCGTCGGAGGAAGAGGAGGTGGAAGCCGGGCTAACGGAGCTGGCAGAGGCGCTGCGGGTAGAGGAGGCGTAGCGAGGTCGCAGAGAAGGAGGCGGCCGAGGGTGCTCCGCCTGCCCCCAGCAGTCTTTAGGAGCCGTGTCCACGTCCTCAGAGGCATTAGTCGGTCGTAGACTGTGTAGCAGGGAGTCTATAGCAAACGATGAGTCCAGCTTTGGTCGGAACAAGTCCTCCTGTGGTGGAGAGGAGTTTCTGGAGCCCGAGAGAAGGAGGGACGTCCCGGGATCAGAGGGTGGCTTGTGGGTTTGGCCGTGCAGGATGTAGGGGGCCAGGTCCTGAGCGAAGATGGTCTCATCCTGGCGTGACACAGCCGTGTTCTGCCTCTTGAGGAGCTCCAGAGGGACACGGCTCAGCTCCACAGTCCAGAAGTTCCCTTTGCCCTGGGGCTTCCCTGGGTCCTTCAGCACCTACAGGTGGACGGAGGACAATGAGAGCAGTCGTTTGGCAGCTGGACTGGTCTAATTTCAGGGTCAGCTGCAGATAAAAGCTGGAAACTTTGATCTGAAGTCCCTTCAAAGTGCATTTGGCAATAAGAGACTCAACGTTTGAAAAACCTGCACTGAGATCTTCCTCACATTTCAGGTCAAATTCAACTCATTTCTGAGAGCTGCAGGAGCAGATTCTGATGGTAGAGTGTGCAACAAATTCAAGAAAACTATTTGCAGAGTATTTGTAAACTTTTTTAAATTATTCAAAAATAGTGCAAAGATTTTTTTTTCTTTAAAAAAAAAAAAAATCATTCCAATGACGATTAAAGATCAGAGGTTTCCAACTCTGCTCCTGCATGCGTTCCATCTCCCACACCTGTTAATTAGCTGTGGGCGGAGCAAAGAAAGTTGGGAAAACGTGCAGGACAGGTGTCCTCCAGCTGCAAAGACGGAGCTCCTGCTGCAGAGAAACCAGAACCTGGTCTAAAGTTTGATCTGATGTCCATCTGCTCGGACACAGGCCCTTGAAATGCTGCAAATTCGTCACCGAGACGACGTTTGTTTGGAGGAAATTACTCAAGAATTTATGAACCGAAACAAAGATTCAGTTTGCCAGAAAATAGAAATTTGGTGAAGGCTCTCAGTATTTGAGCCAAAACTAACTGGCGTCCACCTGGGAGCAACGGCGAGTTGCTCGCCGAGTGGCCTTCTGGTTCTGTCGCTTCAGGATACCAACCTTGACGAAGCAGTCGTAGGACGAAAGATTGTGTCTGACAGAGTCCTGCCAACCCTTGTAGCTTCCTTTGAAGAACGGGAACAGTGTGCTGATCTCCCTGAGGATCTTAAAAAGAATTTAAAAGAAAAAGAAGCAAATCTGAATGAACCCAACATAAATTAGTTTTTTTTTTCTTCTTACAATTCGTTTTCATTTGGATGCAAAATGCTTCATTCAGGCCACATTACTGTGCCTGAGTGTGGATGCAAACGCTGCCGTTTATCTATAAAAAAACATTTCACATCGAGATCCTTTATCTTCATCCAGCAGAGACACAAACGTGTCTGATAGAGATCAGAGTCTGGTTTCAGTCTTATCAAGGCAAAGTGAGAACAGTGTGGCCCACGGGATCCTGTTTTATGTCACTTTATGCTCTGGCAAGGTGTCACCATTAAGAAATCAAAGATTTTATTCGTTTTCTGCAGATCCTTTAATAAAATAATCTAAATATGGCAGCTGAAACTTTAAGAAATTATATGCTTTCAGTGCGGAAGGTTCCCGGTTCGAACCCCACCCCTGCCCATTCTCCATGTAATGTGGAGTTGCATCAGGAAGGACATCCGGCGTAAAACTTGTGCCAAATCTACATGCAGATCCATGTGGGATCTGCTGCAGCGACCCCGAGTTGAAATTGGGAGAAGCCGAAAGTAGATTTTTATATATATATAAAAATGCCAAAGTCTGTTCCTGCTGCTCAAATTTGACCAGTTTAACTAGTTTAAACTGTTTCTTAACTACTCCAAATATGTTTTAAACCAGGTGTTAAATGGTTCAAACTAAAGTTAATGTCAAACTGTTGGTAAACATTTAGTTTTAATGACAAAAATGTGCTTTTCATCCACCTTCGTGGATTGATTGAAATCAAGTTTTAAACGCCAGATAAACTTCTTTTTTTTTTAAACACTGGCTTGAATTTTTGATTTTAAAACATGAAGGTTTGTTGTTTTCTTAAACACTTTTCTTTTAACATTTAGCAACAGATGGAATCATCGGCAGGTTGCTCAACGAGCGCCGTGCGTAAAACTCAGCACATGTCCAGATTAACCCCACAGTGAAAGTTTTACCTCAGACAAAGTGAGTTTCTCCTCTGGGGATCTTCGGATGACCATAGCGATCATAGCCAGGTAGGAGTACGGCGGTTTCGGGTAGCGCTGGTAGTTCTTCTTCTTCTTCCCGCCGCTCGTTTTCTTCTCCCGGTCACTTTTCCACGCGTCCTGCGTGACATTTTTCTGCGTAGCATCTTCGTGGTAGGACGTGCCCGGCGGTGCGGGTTTATCCATGAAGGTGTCGGTTCTGCTGACGCGCTCAGGACGCGGCGCTCCGGGCTTCTCCAAAGCGGGCGGCTGCTGTGGAACCGTGGGACCGGGATGGAGAGGTTCGGCTGGAGGTCTCCGCGCTACACCGCTGGGATGAAGACGCTGCTGCGCACTTCCGTGGAAGTCAAGGTGATGGCCGTGATGTTCTCCGAGGTGGAGAGGCGGAGCGGGCGGTGCCAAGACCGAGTTCTGCTCCTCCGGCCAGGGCTTTGTCATGCTGATCGGACAGGAGAAGGCAGAGGGGGAGGGAGGTCCTTAACTTGTGGCAGACCTCTGGCTCCAGGCTGACTATTTGAAGAGCAAACAACAGTTTCATGTAAATCCCGCTGCGTAATCGACGAGAGAATGACGCGTTATCTGAGTGCAGAATGACTGATCGCCCCGAGGGTGGGAGTGCGTGCGTGCGTGCATGTGGGGGGCGCATGTAAATAACTTGTATGATAAAATCGACATGACACTTTCACAACCAGCGATGCTGTGTTTGGTTTGGAAACAGATTTACGCAGGAAACCTCTGTGCGTAAAACTGCGCTCAGCTGCTAGTTTGGACTCTTTTCAACTCAACACTGTAGGAATTTGTCAAAAGGGATTAATGTGTTCCCACAAAGGATTCATTTCGATTGAAGCTTAGGTAGAATCAACAATTTTTGGAGAGCAATATACAAAATGAAATCTCTAATATACAATCAGACATTTAACGAGTTTTTAAATCGGACACTTTAATATTTTAATTACTGGGTGAAATCATCATTGACCAGAAAAATAGGCACATCTGTACATTTCATCAAGTGTAAATACTGAATCACTGGAAAAATATTTTTCATTCAGATTGCAGTTTGTGTTGATTCAATTCAAATGTAATTAAAAACGGAAGTTTTAAAAGGCGTTCCCTCAATTTATATATATATATAAATAAATAAATAAACGAGAATAGTATATAAATGTCAATTTTAATTGACTTTTTTCCAAGACTTCACCAGCAAGTACAAAATGCTTCTTATTGATTGTTTTGAAACAAATCAAGCTCTTTAATATAAAAGACAAATAAATCTCCCATGTTCTAAATTAAATAAAAATACCTTCTTTTTTTACAGTGACTTGAAAATATTCTTGTATCCTCCCCCCCGACTGATTTGTTGAAAGACAGCTGCGACTATAAAAGTGAAGCTTTATTGATATTATGTTAAACAGTGTATCTACTCATAAACATCATTGTGTTTACATGTTTATCAAATTTAGATAATGATGCATAGATGTTTACTTTTGATAAAGTTTTCACCTTCAGAACAAAGAGCCCAGTTAAAAAAAAAAAAAAAGGTGTAAAGAAGTCAGATTTTATAAATATTGATTAAATTTTGTTTGGATTAAAATCTAGAACACATTCAAAATGTTTCCTCTTTTTCCTGGTATTTCAAGACCTTGCTTTATGACGCCATAAAGATGTGTTAAAGTTTTACAAAAATCAAAAAAGGCAGTTTTTCCTTATCACTGTCCCCGATGTGTTTGCTCATGGGTAAGGTCCAGACCTTATTCACGTACGGCACCTTGAGGTGATTTATGTTACGATTTAGTGCTGTATAAATATAAATTGAATAAAATTTAAAATGCCTCCTGTTTGAGGAGCTATCACCCAGAATGCAATCTGAGTAATAAACCTTCTAGATCTCATTCCAAAGGACTGGTTTAAAAGTCAAACTAGTTTTAAAATCACTTTATAAGAGTTTCATCTAAATGTTTGAAGTTGATATAAACCTGTGCGCAAAAAGTTGGTTTAAACACAAACCGACTGAATATTTTTGTTTGGAGCAAAAAACAAACAAACAAAAAAACAAACAAAAAAGGCTTCTTTGATTCTGAGAAACAGTTTTCTGACATTTTATACATTAAAAAATTGCTCATAATGAACATTGTTAATTTAAGCATTAATTCTGGGTTTTGAAGCCCAGAATATTTTAAAAGGCCTAAAAATCACAGAAAACATAATAACCACATTTTATCATGAAGTTTTAAAAATCGTGTAAATGAGCAGCTTCTTATTCTGGTGCTGAAGAAATAGTAAAAATCTGATGCGCAATCAATCATTTGGAGGCGCAGCGCTCCGCGCGCGCAGCGGGGCGTCCTTGTGAGCGCGCGCGCGGTGAAGTTTCGGGAATGTGCGTCTTTTGTTCAAATTAACGCAGTGCTAATGTGAAAACTCTGTCCTCCCAGCAAGACAGTGAAAACAGGTTGGATTAGACGAAGTCCCGCCGGCCTGCTGGAGACTCCAAACCAAAAAAAACCCGATTAGCATGTGAGGAAACACGGGAACCATCCAAACCATTTATGGTCCCTTTGTGGCGCTGAAAGGGCGCAGAGTGTTGTGGATGAGCTGCACATTCACACCTCCGCAGCCAGAGGAGAAGAAACGCACGTTTTTCAGAACCGAACTCACGTCTTTGATGACGTAATGGAGCCAAACAGTGGAGGAGAAGAACCTTGAAATAAGTAGCAGAGCACTCAGAGCGCAAACCTCTGACGAGCAAAATAAACGCTGGGATTTTGGGTTGAGATTATTTTGCAAGTTTGTTGAAGCAGCAGCTGTTTGAGTGTTTCACGGGAACAAATCTGTGAAAAATGTCACTTATTGATCAGCAATCATATGCTTGATGGGCTTCATCAAAATCAGTGCCTCAGTTTTGGAGATATTGGCTGAAATGTGGGGGAAAAAACCCACAGAAATAAACCAAACCCCACTCCCAGATCCACACCCACGTTTTCTGATTCTTCCCTCTGGCTATAATATTAATCCAATCACCAAGTTTGAGGACCAGCTGAAAACTTGGAGAAAATGTCAAAAAGGTGAAATTTTATTATGTAAAAGAATTTTAAAGAGATCCAGAATCTACATCACGATCCAGATTAAATCCAAAATTTAACAGATTATTCCTCTTAATAGGATCATAAATAATCCTGCTAATAAAGAAAGCCACAAAACAGCTTTAAAATAACTTCCAATAAAGTAATGAATCTGCATTCTAAATGACGTCACATCTGCAAATTTGACAAACAAACACTGTAGATGGACATCATTAATTTACCTTCAAATTTTAAGTGGGGTGACATTTTTAAAGCAGCCTAAAATTACAAAAATCATTTCACAGTCATTCTAAAGCTACAAAACACAACATATAAGATATTTTATATTCAGAAAGTCTGACCATGTGGATTTTGTAGCAGGTAAAAATGAATCACAAACTTCCTTCAGCTGCTGCTGATTACTTCACAAATATGGCCCCCTCTAGTGGTAAGTCCTGAAAGGTACATGGATGCAAAGAAGAAAAAAAGTTACAGATTTTTTTTAAAGAAAAGTATCAGGAAAGAGTAAAAGATTTTGCCAAGAAAAAGTATCAGACAAAAAGTAACAGATTTTTCTCGGAAAAGTAACATTTTTGAGGAACAAAGTATCAGATTTTTTTTTTAGGTAGGAAAAAAGTAACAGAAAAAAATGAAACAGACAAAAAGTAACAGATTTTTCTCGGAAAAAAGTAACGAAAAGTAGCATTTTTCAAGGAACAAAATATCAGGGTTTTTTTAAAGGTAGGAAAAAAGTAACAAAACATGAAACAGACAAAAAGTAACAGATTTTTCTCGGAAAAAAGTAATGAAAAGTAGCATTTTTCAAGGAACAAAATATCAGGGTTTTTTTTTAAGGTAGGAAAAAAGTAACAAAACATGAAACAGACAAAAAGTAACAGATTTTTTTGGGGGGGAAAAAAGATAAATATTGGTAAATACCAAAGGAATAGATAAATGAATGTACACTCTTATCAGTTAAGATTATGGTGTTACTTTTGACTTTTACTTTTGTGTTATTTTCTTTCCCACAATCAGTCAGAAATCTCAGGCCAAAAATCAGTGGCTTTAAAGGACAAGTTCACTCTTTTTAACAACCTTCATATTAAAGCATTGTTCATAATCAAGCCTCTGAGGACTTTATCTTTGAAACTTGTGGTATGAGAGAAATCCTGTTTTAAAAAAAAATAAATTTTTTTTTCCCCCTGAAATAATAAGGCAAAGACAGTCGAGCTCTAAATCAAATTGCATTTTTCTGAACCTTAAAGTTGCACGGTGTAGTTACTGGGGTGTTCTTTCTTTTATTTTAGACTATTTACTGAGTGCTACATCCACAGTAAACTAACTGACCAGACTAGTACAGGGTCGATATAAAGCCTTTATTAGACAGAAGTTGTCGTATTTCTTCAATCATTCTGTCAGCTGTTGGTGTTATTTTAACAATCTGGATCAGTTCAGTTAAGTGGACTGATGTTCCTAAAGTTCCTGTTGTGAGAAACACAAACATTCATTAATGTTAAACCTCAAAGGATCCAGATGTGTTCCGCCCCGGTGGAAGGATGTGCGCTCTGAGTGCCCCGCTAGTTCTTAATGACTTTCTGTAAATGTGCCGACGCGTTTAGACCGGTTCACTGTGTCTCTTCCTGTCTGAACAGGTTTTTGTCTGGATTAGTGAGACGTGTGTGTAGACCCTCATCCAGGACCAGGCTGTTCACCCGGACTCACTGAGCCGTCCTGTGGGGTGCCGCACAGAAGAAATTCAATTTAAGCCTCATGAGACAAGAGAAGGGAAAGAAAGAAATGTTTCGAGGATCTCGTCGGCTACAGAAGATTTACTTCAGTAAAATACTCTGCAGAGCAAATAAGATCCTCAGGTGGAAGGTGGGTTTTTGGGGGGATTTAAAAATGTAAAACATATTCATTAAATTAAGTCTTTTTATTGCAACAGGATATTACAGTAAAAAACAAACAGAAAAACAAAATTACAGCAAAATCTTGATATTTCTTAGCGTCTACAAGTCCAGACCTGTTGAGCCTCTCGTCCTACATGTCCAGACTATTTCTGGTTTCTCAGTTCTGGCACTGACACCCCTTTAGGTTGGGGTCAGAGGTCAGTGCTGGAACAATAGCCCTGTATAATGCAGCTGGCAGTGCCGGAGGAATAGCCACCATGTGCTCCAGCTCCTGATCGGCATGGGACCCGCTCTGCATGAAGAACCAGAGGTGGAAAAGATCCAGGTCTGGACATCAAGCAGCAGCAGCAGCAATGTTTAACTGCAGGTTTTTGTGTCATATAACATGAGTCACTAGAGGGCGCTAAAAAAAAAGCTGTTTTTCTTCACTGCCATAAAAACTTTGATCTCATAATAGGAAGCTGAAATAAAGCTTTTTTTTTTCTTTTCAAACTCAAACCTCTAAGAGAGAATCTTATGTGTGACTTCAAAAGTTTATAACTTGAAATTTTGTCTATCACATGAATTTCTTATCTAATAATTTAACTTTTTAAAATTTTTATTTTTAGCCTACTATGATTTTTACTTATATATTGCAATGGTGGCTGAAAAGTCACCCATTTGATCATTTTGATTGATTGTAAAAACTCAACAAAGACCTAATAATTTTGGGCTTAAAAGCTCAAAATTTTGATTGTGTCATTGTTACCTCCGCCAAGGAGGTTATGTTTTCACCTGCGTCTGTTTGTTTGTTTGTCTGTCCGTCTGTCTGTCTGTGTACAAGATTTCTCAAAAAGTTATGGACGGATTTTGATGAAATTTTCAGGATAAGTGGGAAATGGCCCAAGGACCAATCGATTAGATTTTGGTGGTGATCCGGATTATTATTATTCATATTATTATTATTTTGGGTTTTTTTCTCACAAACTCTGCCTTTTTTGAGGCCCTTCTCACGCACGAAAACTCATGAAATTTTGCACAGACATCAGAACTAGTGGTCAGCTGTTACACACAGAGGATTGGACCCGGGTGTGGCCCAGGGACTCCATAGCGCCCCCTAGGAAATAGAGTTAAGTGGTCGGCATATAGTTTCAGCTACACACACCAAATTTGGTATGTGTGTAGGGCTCACCAAGACGAACAACATCTGTATATAC
>OMMV01174824.1:0-12212 GCA_900302635.1 Chatrabus melanurus | reverse complement strand
CAACCTCGTTGCGTAGTTGGCTCTCTTGTTTGGTGGGGAATCGTAATTTGTCAATAATCTTGATGGCAACGTCTCGGCTGGACTTTCTGTGTTTACCTACAAATACACAAAATTGTAAATATGCAGAAATCAATTGGAACATTAAATTTAACGTTTAATTTCTTATCTGCAGTTTGCAATGTCAAAGCCATAAAAATGAAGCTAAAATTAAGTTCAAGCTGTTATTGAATTTTACAGAGCGATGGCATTATGTGACTCAAACCTGGACACGCCCCATTGGAGTATTGTTGCTCAGACAAACAGCGTAAACAGAACTTCACGCTAGACGCCACGTCGTCACCCAAAGAGTGGACTCCAGCAGCTCCAATGGATTTATTCCAAATGTGTAAATATAAAAGTGTTCCCAGCATCGCCTCCAATCTTTCATCCTTTCATTCTCATTGGCATTTTTTGGATTGTTTTTCATTATGAATTCATCCATCCATTTTCTGAACCTGTTTGTTCCCATTAGGGGTCAGGGGTGGGGGGGCTGAAGCCTATCCCAGCAGTCCTTGGGCTGGACAGGCCGTCAGTCTATCACAGAGATTCTGAATTCAAAGTATCATAAATGAGAAAATGATTCCAAGCACCCAGTATCTTTGTCTGGTTTCTCTTGTCTGGTGATGCTGTTAATTATTGACCACATCATGTCGGAAGCAATAAGAGGTTTCAATAAACATGTGGAACCCATGAAAATTAAAATAATTAAAATAGAGCTAACACTAATTTCAAGCACTCCAGTTCACTGCACAGTTCAATGCTGCTGATATTGAACATTATGTCACAAAACCAAATCAATTTTAAAAAACCCACACATGGATCCTCACAAAGCTCCAGGGAAGCTTTTCACATGAATCTAAAGAACCACAACACACAAAGTTCCTGCAGGATGTAGAATCCAGCAGCATCTCTAATACAAACTTTCCACCTGCCCTGAGTGTCTTCCTGGGACTCTTTGAAAGACTACAATCCCCTGAAGAGTCCAGATGGAGGAAATCTGGATTTCTGAAGATGAGTCATCGTTGTAGTTTAATGCTGCGTCCTCCAAACTGTTACCACTGGATAGATAATTGTCTCTGTGTTAGCTGGCATTAGTACCATGGAATCTTTATGCCAGCATGCAGTAGGACATTGTTTTCAGTGCTGTGTGTCTGTGCATGTGTGAGCAGTATAACATGATAACCTGAGTTCATGCAGGACCATCACGGCAGCCGTCTCCTGGAGCTCCTGCACTCAGTCCGCTCTAATCAGCGTGCAGCATAATGAGCCCTCTGAAACCAGATCGTTTCAGACCTTTGCTTCTGAAAAGTCGCAGCGACTGAATATTCTGACAGACTGATCTGATCCTGACCCCTGCCTGATCTGTCTGCCCTTGTTTCCTGCCTGGTTTTGAAGAGGAACTCTGATTCTGACCCTGGCCTGTTGAACAACATACTCTTCCTGAAGCCTGATTTAATGATACCAGTCCTGTAGAGGAATTTTGATTCTGACTTCGGCTCATTCTCTGTCTGACCCAGTTAACTGAAGAGCAAAAAACCTGAGTATCTGCTGTCAACCTGCTGCCCATTTAGCCACAGTGCCACTCACTGCTATCCTGTTTCAAACCATCAAGTCTGAGAGGAATCCTGCAGATGATCTGGAAGGATTTGAAACCCACAATCCTCAACAGTATATTCTGTGGAACTGTCTCTCCTTTTTCTCTGCTGCAAATATAAACTATGGACTGTGGACTATCTCTGGATGGCTGTGGATCCATTCACCTGCACTCTGTGCCTCATCATAGCTCAACTCCAAGGAAGGAAATCAGGACCCAGAGTGATCTCTCCAGAAATGGGAAAACCAGCTTTCCTCCGTCTGCACTCTCAGTCTGTTCACTGTTTGTCTTCGAGTCGTCTTTCTGAGTAAACCTGACAGAAGTCACATATCAGCTTTCTATTGGCCACATGACCTTGGGTGACCTTGAAAGGTTAAACTCAAGGTTATAACTGTTCGATTCGAGCAGTTTATAGTCGGTATGGATTAAACGTGGTGGAAGGTTTGTGCGTTCAGGAAAGTGACTTAGTTTTGGAGAGAAATGATGCAGAACCGTATATTCTGCTAACACTAAATCACAAAGAATTAATTTGCATGAATTATTGTCAAAAATGTTCTGGTTTGTATTGTATGATGATGGTCCTTAAACTGAGAATTAGAGAAAGCCAGTCGTGATTTCAGGACCATGGACAGGTCACTTTGTCTGGTCTGGGAGCACGTGCTGGTGTCCAGCGGTACCCCACAGGCGGGAAACCCCGGCTTCAGTCAGTACAAGTCCAACCTATTTATTCCATCCACCAACTAAACCAGCTGATTCTTATTCCTTCAACTCTTCAGGCAGGAAGTCGAGCTAATCTGTAAAATCACCTGTTTAAGGTGCACAGGTAGAAGCGATACATGGTAGGACTCTGATTCACAGAAGACGTGGCATCAAAGACATCCAGTCATCAACTTAGGTCACTGGTTAGAGTCCAAGTCTCACCACCATACAGTAAGACAGGAAGCACCAGGACCCTAAAGACTTGGACCTTCGTTCTCCTGCAAAGATATTAGCATCACCAAACACCTCTGACCTTTGACCTCATGACTCCATAAGCTCTTCCAAGGTGTCTCTAGATCTCAAAGTCTGAGGACCCAGAGACATGAACGTCTCTACAAGTTCAACACTTTCACCACATACAGATACACTTCTGATGGCCGAGTCCAGGAAGTCACTGAAAACCTGGATCTTATTCTGGATCCAAGACAATCACAAGCCCAGACAGGATCTGTAATTTAATTACCTTCAGCAGCATGGACAGTTCCCTTGTGAAGCGCCTTGGGGCGACTATGTTGTGATTTGGCGCTATATAAATAAATTGAATTGAATTCCCTACATCAACATGGTTACGATGTTTCTGACTCAGTTTGTCTTGTTTCTTCTTAAAAGGAGAATCCACTAAATTCTGGTGCTGATCCACAGATATCTCGGAATTCTTTAACATTGTGAGAGAGGGTTCAGGATTTGATGTACCACAAACTACATCAAGCAGGGATTCAGATCTGGATCTGGAGGTTTGCGTGCCTTAGTTCCTTTGAAGCAGGATGTTTACACTCAGCGTTGTCACGGTTACAGTTTGAACCCGGGGTGAGTTTGATGCTTTACCTCCGTAAACGATCCCAAACTGTCCTGAGCCAAGAACCTCATCTGGGAAGATTTGATAAACAGAGTTGATGTCCTGAAAATCACAACACATCTGCTGTGAGTGATGCATGAAAGGCATGATGGGAAATGTAGTAAATCACAACATTCAGGTTTACTTTTTCACTTTACATTTAGTGTAGAGTTGAAAATTTGTGGAAGCAAATCAACCACCCAGAAAAAGACGAGTTTTTATTGTTTGTTTGTTTTTGTGGCGATAAATAAAATCTATAAATCCTGATGGAGATGCAGATGATTTGGAGTAGAAGACATCTTTGGATAGAGTTTGCTGTACAATATTTAACTACAGATACTTTTGCAGGGACCCTGAGAGTCCATTTAACAGATTCATTCGATTTAATAAATAATTCAACTGGTCAAAGTGTTTACAAAATGTTCCAGCTGCTGATTCTGTTTAAATCCACATCTGTTCTCTTTAACTTAGAATTAGCTGCTGTGTGTTACTGTCTAATTATTACACTCAACCTTTATCATTAGTCCTGCTGGGTTGGAGCTCATTCTGAATCTACACAAACTTTATTGGTAAAGTCAGTGACTCCCTGAAAACATTCTCTCTATTTAGCAAATAGTTCGCATCCTTCAAAATTTCTAAATATTTCCTAATTTCCAAGATATTCAACATTTTATGATGATTTATTTTATAAACTTTCAGGCCACTAAAGTAGTGACTTAAAGTACTTCATAGTAGGAACTTCATACACACTTTAGGATGTTCAGCGTATTTGGGAGTGAAATAGTGGAATTATTCAGATTTTCAAACAATTTTTCAGATAATTTTAGCTCATTATAAATGAATGAAGGGAGGAAGCAAACAGTAGAAACCTCAAACTTAAATCTTCAGCCTATTTAGGTCGTTATTTGTGTTATTCAGGTTTTATAATTTTTTTTTAACCATTTCCAAGATATTCAACATTTTCCCACAATTCCAGTTCAGCTAACAACATGAAATTTTTAACTACAACAAACCGGGTGTTAATTTATCTTCATTGATGGTCAAAGATGAGATTAAGTGAGATTAAGTTTTTTTAAGTGCAGATGAACTCAGTCCAAGTTCTCACAACACAGTTGAAATTCATTCCACACGTCGCACCACATGAACCGCATGGGGCCAGGTCCTGAGTGCTGCTGTGCAGTGAGAGACCCCTCAGCACCACATCAGTCAACAGACACATAATCCAGGGTACTCTCCAATGGTTTAGTCTCGACTCCAAGCACGGGATTCTGGACAGCGTTTCCTCTTCATAGCGTTTGATGAAAGCAGCAACAGAGTTACTCAGACAAAATTAAAAAACTCTTTTCCTTTTGTTTCAAGTAACTCCCAAGAAATGTTTTCTGCAGTTGGAGGACCACCTGCAGTCCTGGATTCAAGGCCATGCCTAAGACTAACTTTATAAAGTCAAATTATGTTGCACGAATGGCTAAGATGATAGCTGCCATCATCAGCCTCTGCTCGCCAACCTGTGCCGTCTCCAGGAAAGAAATGCAACAGCGTGTGATGCTGTGCGACACACGTGACAGACATGCAGGCAGGCAACAACAATCCTGCTTGTGCAGGCGTGAAGGCAACTCAGGGAAACAGAGGCAGAGGCGTGTCGCTGATGATGATTCACGAAGCTGCAGACAGAGTTCACATTTCTTCTTCAAAGGATCGATACACGGTCTGAAAGTGGTTTAACCAAAGCCGCTTTTCCACACGGATCTGGACACATTAACACATCAGAATCTACTTGATAACTGCAGAGATTTGACATTCCACTAGTTTTATTCAAGAAGCATTTCTGTGTCTGTCTCTGAACTCGACATAAAGGAACATGAGACATCTTTGGACCGGGAGAAATTCAGATGGGTGTTGATCTGAAACTAACTCGATGATAAGATCTGATCCAAAATGCTGTAGTCCAGAATGGGCGTGAATACAGTTTTTTCCAGTAATCTGATCATGTACATGTCGTGTCTGCATCTCTCCACTGCTGTCTGCGCTGAACATCATCTTCCTGTGACAAACATCCAAATAAAGTACCGCAGGATGGCACACATTTATAAATAAACCAGCAGATTAGTTAGGAAATGGGCGGAGCTGCAGACTGTGTAGCTTCATGTTCTAATTAGTAAAACTAGCAGGACAGTTTAATACAGTTTTCATATTTCAAAGGATGTTTGTGACGTAACCAGGAGATGATTGTCATTTTAAAGAAGACAGAAAAAAATAAGAGTTTGTGTTTGAAAACTATATCAAAAACAAACTTCTTCCAAATACAAACCTCCAAAAAGTCACATTCCTCTATTGTTTGATGTTAATAACTTTATTTATATAACAAATTAATACATTAAAAAGTACTTTATGTCAACAATTTACAAATAAAAATCAATAACATAAAACAAACACCCAGTATGTACACATTGTAAAACTTAAAATGTTTATATCAATTTAATGAAAATATACATAACAAATAACAGAAAAAAGGAATGTTTTAAGATTAGGATTAAAAGATTCAACAGAAATTGATTTTCTCCAGTTATTCCACAAAGTTGGTGTGTGATTGTAAACAAGCTCTGCATCCTTTGGAACACAGAGTAAATCACAGGACACGAGGTGGTACATCAGGCTCAATACGTTCCCGAGGGTGCAAAGCCAGTCAGAACTCCACTACGATGTCAACAGAAGTCATCTTTGCTTTCACTGAATAAACTGACTGAATTTCTGCATCTTTCAACGCCTGCGTGCCGGATCGTGTCCAGAGAAATGTGCACAATGCAAGTGATCCTCCTCATCTGAGTCTCACTAAGTAATGATTTGTTTGACACAAAGTCATTCCAGCAGAACCCAAGGATCCTCCAAAGAGACCTGGTACCAAAGACATCCAGTCGTCACCTTAGGTCACTGGTTAGAGTCCAAGTCTCACAACCATACAGTAAGACAGGAATTCTCAGGATGTCCCACAGAGTGGTCTGATACCCCTATAGTTGTTGAAAACCAGGTGATCACCCTTCCCTTTCCAAAATGAGAGGACAAGTCCTTTCTTCCAGTCCGTAGGGACAATATCTGTCTCCCAAATTGAAACAGAGTGTTTGCAATGCCAACATCATCCACTGCATGTTTTGTTCTTGTGTAACAGTAGAACATTTAGAAGAGGACACGCGGCTGTCAGTGCACGTGAGGAAGAGGCTGAAAAAACTGAATGACATGAAAAACGGATTTGGAGGGATGAGTTTTCAGGAGAGAACCTTTTGTTCACCTCCTCTCCATCACTGATTTCATCAGCTCTGACACCAAAACTAGAAAATAATTTCTCCTCCGTTGGTCATTTGTCAGCTGACAGCCTAATATCACACCTCAAGCCAACAGGACAGAAATAAAGTTTTGTAAACCTCTTCCCCTTCACCTAGCGCTGTCTAATTACCATGTGTTGCCATGGAAACCATGTGGCTGAGTGACTAATCACAGTAATCTCCATTTGAGGTGCTTGAAGACGCGCTCACCTTGGAGACAGAAAAGCACATCATGTTTGACACGTTTCTATTTGCATGAGAAGAGCTTGTAGACGTGAATCTTTAAATCTTTGTGATGTAAAAGCCGAGCTCGAGTGATATGACCCCGCCTCCTCTGTGACACAACCTCCATGTATTTACATGAAAATGAAAAAAAGTCAGCAAAAGCAGAAAACGATCTGATGAAGGGGGAAAAAACCCCGATTTTGTTTGTGGAAAGTTTCGGTTTGGTCCGTATTGTCTGCCGGCTCGCGCTCACGTGCAGCCTTCGCTGGCGTTGTGAATCCTCTGAAATGTAACTTCCTGTTTTGTCTGCTGGTTCGTGTCTTCACGTCCCTGCTGAGTCTTGTCTTGTTGAGAATCCCTTGGATTCGGTCTACAAGCTTCTGTCTCGTTGAGTCTTTTCTTAGCCACGCTATCGCATTGTGAACTCTGTTCGGACTCGATGTCATTGTAACGTCCGTTTCCTTTGATGCGCTCAGGTCGAGGCCTGATTGGATAGACAGTCCGTATCTCTCTGGGCTTGGGACTGATTGGTGACTGAGACAAACGGCCGTTTGTCTAATTCGGCTCTTGGTCTCAGTGTAGTCTGAAATTATTCTCGAAGCAGTCGGAATCAGTTTCCCCATTCGCTAATTAGTTGCTCACCTCAATTTCATTCACCTGCAGATTTTGAAAAAGTTCAAAACCCTGGTGCTGAATGAACGACTGCTTATTTTCGCTACCTTGTCTTTAACTATTCTCTAACTAGTCTTTTTATTCTCTAACTAGTATTTTTACTCGCCAAGGAGTCTTCAATAGACCGCTACCAAGTCGTCCCTCAGTCTGTTTCAGTCTCCCGGTTCACTTCATTTGCTACAAGGTCGAATCATGGTTCAAATGCGGTCGCCGGTCGTTAGTGACTAATTAATGACTTATGATGACATACGGCCACTTAGCGAATACTTGTCAAATATTCTTCAACAAGACACCCAGGAGTCGTCTAATTGGTGACACAGTCATCAAAAAGTGGCAAATATGTCGCCCCAGTGTCGCCAATAACTTGGCCAAATTCATCGAGCAGTTGTCTAAACAATCAGTCGTCTCTCAATGAGACACTGGCTTAAATTAAACCAGAACTCTGACATTTGTTTTGTTTTGAAGTCACTGATCAGATTTATGTCATTCTGATGTTTACTTCCTGCTTTTGATGTTATGATAAGAAATTCCTGTAACTAAGTGACTGAACATTCTGTCAAAATGTCCAAATTAATATTGTATAAATAATCATTTAAATATTATTAGATTTCTGTAGAGATTGAACAGTTTTTGTTGGCATGTTTGTAGTCAGTATCTTCTAAACACATGACATTCTGAGCAGCTGGCTGACGATTCGTCTGCTGTCTCACATGTCCTGTGGGGTTTGGCTGATCAGCGCCTCCATGCTGCTGCTTTGAGTTCAGTTGGGTCACACTTAAACACAGATGGAGAAATGGCTGTAAGATCTCCATGATGTAATGTTCCGTCTCAATTCCTTGGATAAAAATCAGCTATGATCTGAAGGGACAACAAACCAGGACCAGATCACTGCCCCCACCAAAACCACTGGAGTCCAAGAAGCTCACCTCAACGTAGACCATCAGGATAACTGACACTGAACCTTCATTCATCACAGGAAATGATGTCTGTCCACGTCTGTTGATCATGTGACCTCCAGCTGCTTTGTCATACTCAAGTCAAGTCTTGGAACATGCGCCGGTGCCGCGCTTCACCGCATCCACTATGCCACGGAACCACCTTAGGTCCTGCATGGCAACCACCCAGGCAGACAACCGGTCCATCCCCACATCTCTAAAATAACCATCTATCTGCCGCAGCCAGGTGAAGAGTGGGCGTGTCCTTGACCAGGTGAAACGTGGGCATGTCCTTGACCTTCTCCAGCCGCTGGGGTCCTCAACACTGAGGCACCTGTGTGTTGGATCATGTCCAGAGAAATGCACCACATGGACAAAATGTCGTAGCTGATGTTCCCTCACAATGTCAGTGATCCTCCTCATCTGAGTCTCACTAAGTAACCGTTCATTTGATACAAAGTCATCAGGAAGCACCAGGACCCAAAAGATTTGGACCTTCATTCTCCTGCAACGATATCAGCATCACCAAACACCTCTGGCCTTTGACCTTATAACTCCATAAGATCTTCCCAGGCGTCTCTGGATCTCAAAGTCCAAGGACCCAGAGACCTGAATGTCACTGTTGAGATAAGTGAATGTCTCTGCAAGTTCAACACTTTCACCACATACAGATACACTTCTGATGGCTGAGTCCAGGAAGTCATTGAAAGTCTGGATCTTAGTCTTGATCCAGGGCAATCACAAACCCAGATACTCTGAGTCCTCACTCAGCTTCTCAAGTGCTGTTATAATTTGACCTCATAAATGTCCACAGCTGTAAGACACCTTTTTGCTGTCCATGGTCACGTGGTGTCCACGGCGTCACACACGGATACCAAAGTCTGTCGCCCTTCATGTCAATCCTCCACACTTTCTGTACCTAGATAACGTCCCAGAAGATTTTAAATGATGTGAAACCTTCTGGTGTGGTCTTCCTGCAGTCAGCGCTCCAGTTGTTTGGTTTCTCTGACCTTGTATTTGTCATGTAGTCATGGAAACAAATTGTACCAAAAACCGCGGTGGATTTTATGGAGGATGATGTCAGGCGTTAAAGATGTGAAATCGGCAAATCCATAATGAAACCAATATCCATCAGAAAAACCAAAGTGCTGAACATCAATACATTCTTACAAACCGTATTTGTGTCACAATCCTAATGTCTGTCTCTTGGCGTCTGTCTTCCCTTATTGTGTCTCTTGTGCCCTCTGTGTTCTCTCTACTGTTCTCTGGCTCCCTCTAGTGTCCTTTTGCTTGGTTGCACTGTCTCCACACGTGCTTCTCATTCAGTTAATTAGAGTGCACCTGCTTTCAGTCAGTAATCACCCCACAGTCTTTTTGTTCCTCCCTCTGCCCTTTCATGTTTGCTGGTTTATCCTGGTTTGTCTCCCTGGTGTTTCCTGCCCTGGTTTTTTTCTTGTTTATCCCTGGACTCTGCTTTGGACTTCACTACAAGAGGAAATAAATACTTTTATTTTACATCGGTCAGCCATGTGACTTTGTGCCTCCATCTGGGTTCAACCACAGTAAAACGTTGACAATCTGACGTACAGAAAGTATATTAGCGTATATTGGCATTCTGACAGATGTGTTTTCATTCAGCAAACAGAGTGGTTCGTGTCGTGCACATGGGACATGCCTGCACTGAAACACGATAACTAAAGCATTTCATGTTATTATGAGAGATTGATCATAACGTTTAAAATGTATAACTTTTCATGTTGTTTCAGTTTCTGTCAGGCAGGATGGAGGTTTTTTTTTATTGATCAATCACTTTAATAGCTGGAGAGAATTTTGATGGAGGTTTTGTCTTCACACACGAGCATAGTGTTAGTGTGGTTCTCTCCACAGGGTAGTGTGCTGCTTGCATTCTCTCGCTTTCAGCTACTACCGCTGTCTAGCCTTTGGTGAAAAGAGAGCTGAGTGCGTAAGTCTCTCCTGACAGTACATAGCCTCTCCACTACCAAGACTCCTGTTCCACCTCTCCGTGGCACCCCACAGGCCCAGGCAAAGTTACAGGGGATCCCGGAGGAGCTTGGCCCCCAGAGATGCAGAGTTCAGGCCCACAGGCTTGTGGACACGCCCTGGCTCTCATCAACCAAGCCCCAGCTATGGGTCAAATAGCCCCACTGCCTGTGGTTAACTAGGGATAGTTAGATGGCTAAGGGAAACAACCCTGACAGAAAATTCGGAGTGGAGCCCCGTAGGTGGTAGCTTCTTCTAACCCTGGCAAGCCCCCGGCAACTCCTGCAGCCAGAATCACCTCCAGCTGTCTCGATCATATCCTGCCACTGGAACCAGATGACCCTGGCCAAGAGAGTGCGGATGATGCTGCGCAAGTTCTCCACACTTTAAACCAAGTCACGCGCAAGTCATGACTTCACACCAGCATTGTGTTAATACTAAGGAAACCACTGATCAGTGTTTTCTTTCTGTGCCCTGTAATGCCACATCATGTGTAAATGTGCTCACATACGTGTCACAGCAGCTCAGCATGTGTATAAGATAAGCTTGTATTACATTATAACATGTAACTTTTCACATAATGTAATACTGAGTTGTTGTTTTTTTAAACTAGTGTAGCAGCATTACGATTCTTTACTTTGGTGCTGTGGAAAGCACCTTGAAATTCTATGACTGAAAAGGCTATATAATTATTATATTTAATTTTTTAAATTATTTTATTATTATTTGTTTTTTCATTCCATCCATTGTCTCTGAAACTTTTTTGGAAACTCCACTACTCCTTAACGGGCTGCATGGAAATTTAATTTATGAGCTTCAAGCTCAGGCTGGTTTTCTAGGATCCTGATCACAGAATCCAAATGGATTTCTCACTCACGGTGCCGGTGCAGCTCTGAAAGCTTTTTAGCCACTTGCAGGGATCTGTGAGGCGTTTTAGAATATCTGACGCAGCGCACAGTGTGAACCTGTAAGCGTGAACGTCTGTCAGCTCTGTGAGGTCAGAGGTCAGATCCACTTCACAGCCGCCGCCGCAGAATCAGTAAGAATACCCACAATTCATGACAGCGTTTTAAAGAAGCTTTTCCACTTTGACAACAATTACTTAGAATAATGTTATCGGGGAAAACATACAGGAAAATAATAATAATAATAATAATAATGATGATGGCTGACTGTGCCAAGCTGTGACACTGTTTTTTTTATTTTTTTTAGAAGAAGGCAGCCCAACATGGACCAACATGCAGTAATTTATGAATAATGAAGGTCGTTATGGTGATGCATTGTGCAGCTGTAGTTGATGATATAATGTGTTTCTGTGCGTCGACAGACAAAGAAATTAAGCTGAGAAATGTTAGTTCTCACCACGTTCTCTTGGATCTGACAGTTGGAGACGGAAATACTGATGGAAACTTCTTCTGTTGACGAGACAAACATGATCAGAAGTGAAACATTTGCATCAAATAATGATTTTCTAACATATAAAATACTAACAATCTTATTCAAAGTTGGCTCATTAACTAGTTCTGTCAACTTGGTTAGAATTAAATCTGATGTTTGCGTGAACATAAACAGCTTCACTTTGACAAACGAGACGACGTCGTTTAATTAAACCGCCAAAAACACAAACATCACAGTGTTTACATCACACTCAGCTCATCACGACATCCCATAAAAAATATGAATATTACAAACAACATATAATCAATATGTCGTATATGTTGTGATGGTGTGAAAAATATTGACTTTTAGTTTCTTACTGTGTCCACTGCAGTGAGAATTATGGTTAAATCCTGTAGAAACAGCCGGCATCAATGCATGTTGGATGGCCATCTCCC
>OMMV01174823.1:0-11766 GCA_900302635.1 Chatrabus melanurus | reverse complement strand
CGCCCAACACACTTTAGCAACCGGCGCATAACTGGCCACTGAACACAGCACAAGATCGTCCACACATTCCAGTTTTATCCAGAGGGGGCGCTGTTTTGCATTTCAATGATTATAAAGGAGTGCCCCTGTAATTAAATTATTTTTCAGAACATTTGCCAATTAATTACTTTTTCCCTAATCGCAAACAAATTACCCAACCAAACTCAGCCCACAGAAGACTCCAGAATTCTCAAAAAAAAAATTAAATTCAAAATTCACAACTCTTGAAAAACAACCCATCTAAGAATGTTAAAGAGAAAAAAAAAAGTAAATATTCTGAGGCAGATGCAGATGTGCAAAAAAATTCAATCAGCTCCTTCCTAACCAAAGGACCGCTGCACCTCAAAAATTTGTTGAAATTCTTAGTGTTTTTTGAGATATCCTGCACCTAAACAAACAGACAGGGGTAACATCTGCCCTCTGTCAGTTGGTGGATGTGATAACGGTAAAAATGCAAAGCCCATTAAGACATAGTAAATTTTCAGCACATAAAATTTATATAACTAACTAAATAAATAAATTTATTTTAATTGTATTAATAATTTATTTGTTGATTGCCCTGCCACAGCTGCACTTGTTTTTTTTTCCATTTAGTGTACATATCATCATTGGATTTCATAGTACATGGTAAATTCTGCAGAGTTAAATCGACTCTACAGTGAGTGTTTCATTCAACAAAATGTTAAATCAACTCTACCATGGAGTTAAATCAAATCAATCAACTCCAATAGAGTATATTTAACAATATGATAGTGTTGATTTAACACTATTTTTGAATGGGGCCCATAAGTACGCACTGCAGAGTCAGTTTAACTCTGCAGAATTTACCGTGTCCTATGAAATCCAACAATAAAGGCAAAACTGAATACAAAACTTTTTTTTTTTTTTTTTTGTCCTTATTCAAAGAAACAAAAACCTGCCTTTGTTTGCGGCTGGGCAGTCAACAAATAAATTATTAATACAATTAAAATCAATGGATTTATTTGCAGCCGTGCCAGATCTCTGAGTGTTACAACTCCAAAAGGGTTCCTTTACACTGTGACAGAGTTGATTTAACACTATGATGGAGCCGATTTAACACTGTGTTGAATGGGACCTTAAGCACTCACTGCAGAGTCAATTTAACTCTGCAAAATCTACTTTGTGTCAATAAACATGTTGTCCTGTATGATGCCACTGATACCAGCCCTGCTCAGCTGCTTACGTTTTCCCAGTGTTGCTTTATGCTAAAGTTACAACAACTGTGCAAAAACAAAACAAAAAAAACATTCTTATTTTTGTGCAGTAACTTGACCAGGTGTTCACGGTTGTAAAACTGCAGTATCCTGGTTATTGTGTTAATTATGTGGCAATAACTTCAGTTATTGCCGTAATAACTGCGCTCCCATGCAGTGTTTCGCTGTGCCGCTGTGCTGACAGAGTAATATCACAGTGTCTGGCATGACAAATTGGTTGATTTCTTTAAGGGATCACACATGTCCAGTGGCGCCGCGAGTGACAGCCATCGTTATACCAGAGTAACTCCATCCTTAAAGAGCAGTCTCAGCAGCTCCACTTCCACATAGGTGTTATGAGTTTTCCTGCTGCAGTGACGCCCTCTGGCACTCAGGGATTGGTTTGTCTCCAGAGGATGTGAGCTCCATGTGTGGCGAAGATGTGGGACACATATAAAACTGTTTAGCTTCTCCATAGCCAGACGGCAGAGGTTCAGTTAAATTCAGTTTATTTATACAGCACCAAATCACAACAGAACCCATTGCAAAGTAAAGAGCAAGGTCGTGACCTTACCCTAACCGCGAGCAAGCATATTTGTGACACTGGTAAGGAAAACTCACTTTTGACAGGAAGACACCTCAAGCAGGCCAGACTTAGTGGGGTGGCCATCTGCTACGGCCAAAAACAGGAAGTAATGGGGGAAATGGTGATAGTGGTGGGGAGTAGCCATGAGGTAGATCAGAATCGGCAAAGGCAGCTCGATCACCTTCTAGCAGATGAATTGTCAGCAGGGGGCACTACAGCCATGAAATAGACAATAGCAGCTTGATTGTTGAACATCACGAGTAACACCTGTCTTAATACATCCTTGAGGTAGAAGTAAGTCCTATGCAGGTCCTGAGGCCCATCAGCCTGGTACTTATCCTCTGATACTGTAGCATAAAGGGGATGAGAGTCTACGCTGGATGGGATGCCAGTCCATCGCAGGTTGCATACCCAGCCAAGGCCGACTGGGACAATGCAGATGAAGAGTCTTGTTCAAGGACACAGACAGGTAGCCTGAAGCCCACACATGGACTCAAACCCTGGTCTATGTATTGTTAGTCCAACTCCTATCCCGCAGATCCACCCACCCTACAATATATCCAAGGATGAAAAATAAAAAGGGTTTTCGTATTGTTTTTGTATAGACATCCAGTCCTTATTTTGTCCCAGTTAAATTTGACTTTCTTGCACAGACCTCAGGTCTGTCAAGTTGGCAGCCACTGATGAAGGTTCTCCATTGGTTCCTATTTTAAGCAAGTCTTTGGACCTCTGTCAGTGAGCTTAGACACCCATTTTGGCAGCTCTCCCCCCATCGCTCTTAGTGGTCTATTTCCAGAGGTGTGTCCGGTGATTCAAATTTTGGGGTATCTGTTATGCAAATAAAGACTGGATGTTGGGTAGGGTTGTGGAAATGAGCAATTTAGGCGCTTTTTTTGGCGAGGAAAGGTTTCCTGACCTTGACTTCACGGACGATACTGTGATCTTTGCGGAATTAATGGATACCCTGATTGCAGCACTTGAGAAGCTGAGTGAGGAATTGGAGTGTGTGGGTTTGCCATAGTCCTGGATCAAGAGTAACATCCAGGTTTTTAATTACTTCTTGGACTCAGCCATCAGAAGTGTATCTGCATGTGGTGAAAGTGTTGAACTTGTAGAGACATTCACTTATCTTGGCAGTGACATTCATGTCTCTGGGTCCTCGGCCTTTGAGATCGAGAGACGCCTGGGAAGAACTTATGGAGTCATGAGGTCGCTGGACAGAGGTGTTTGGCGATGCCTGTATCTTTGCAGGAGAACAAAGGTCCAAGTCTTTAGGGTCCTGGTGCTTCCTCTTACTGTATGGTTGTGAGACTTGGACACTAACCAGTGACCTAAGGCGACAACTGGATGTCTTTGGTACTAGGTCACTTCGGAAGATCATTGGGTACTGCTGGAATGACTTTGTGTCAAACAAACTGTTACTTAGGGAGACTCAGATGAGGCGTATGTATCACTTGCTTTGACATTTTGGCCATGTGGCGCATTTCTTTATGTATGATCCAGCATGGAGGGACCTGAGTGCTGAAGACCCCAGTGGCTGGAGAAGGCCAAGGGGACGCCCATGCTTCACCTGGCTGTGGCAGATAGTTATTTTTGAGAGGTGGAGATGGACCGGTTGTCTGCCTGGGTGGTTGCCATCCAGGACCAAAGGTGGTTCCGTGGTGTTGTGGATGCGGCGAAACGCGGCACCAGCGCATGTTCCCAGAATTGACTTGTTGTACAGTAGGCCATTGTTGAGATGTAACCACAGAATGAATGCCTCCTGATGTATATTTTTTGGGGATTGATGTGCTTTTCCTTATGTGATCCTTTTTTAATTCTGTCCTTTCTGCTCACCCCCAGTATACATATCAGACAAGACATTAAAAATATGTTGAGTTTGTCTTTACCGCTTCGTTTCTGCTCCATAAAGCACAATACAGAGAATTAATGTTTTGTATACTTCAATCTTGGCTCGTCATTTGACAGTTAAACAGATAAAACAGTAGCTGTGATTAAGGCCAGGTCAGGGAGCACTTTTCTAGCTGCTGGAGTCCTTAACACTGAAGCACCTGCGTGCTGGATCATGCCCAGACAAACGCTCCACATGGCCAAAATGTCTCTAGTTGACGTTCCCTAACAAATGCAAGTGATACTCCTGACCTGAGTTTCTCTAAGGATCCATCATTCTAGTGGTATCCAATGATTCTCCTAAGAGACCCAGTACCAAAGACATCCAGTCATTGCCTTAGGTCACTGGTTATCTTAAGAATACCTAATCAAATTTGGCAGGTACATTGGGCTTGATGGTAAAAAGTGATTTGATATTGATTGGGATCAGTTAACGTTCAAAGTCAGACGTCAAGGTCAAATTTCCAGACAAACTAATATATAGGAAAATGGGTAATTTTATGGAAATTATATTTTATGTAACATAATCATGTAACATTTTCTCTACATGTCTGATGCTGTGTGATTCTGTCGTCTCTGAGCACTATTGATCTACTTTAAGTTGGCGCTAATAGAGACTGAGATCTGTCCTTAAATGTCTAATGTGTTTGGATGACCTAAATATAAATGACATGCCTATCTTTAGTAAGCCCCACTCATCCTGGGGCATTTTGGTGCCCCTGTCATGCACGAACACACCCAGATGTACTGCTCACCTCCTCTATTAAGCATCACCAGCATTAGTATGATGTTCAATGGAAGCAGCTGCAGCTTGTGTCTACATATGCACATAATCAAAACGTTTGACCAAAAATATTGCATGGGTGCTAGATCTGTCTCTAGGTGCTTGGCCTTTGAGATCGAGAGCTGGCTGGGAAGAGCTTACTGAGTCATGAGGTCGCTGGACAGAGGTGTTTGGCGATGCCGATATCTTTGCAGGAGATTGAAGGTCCAAGTCTTTAGGGCCCTGGTGCTTCCTATCTTACTGTCTGGTTGTGAGACTTGGATAATAACCAGTGATCTAAGGTGATGACTAAATGTCTATGGTACCAGGTCTCTTCGGAAGATCCTTGGGTACAGCTGGAATGACTTTGTGTCAAATGAACGGTTGTCTTGGGAGACTAAGATGAGGAGCACTTGCATTGCAAGGGAACGTCAGCTATGAAATGTTGGCCATGTGGTGCGTTTCTCTGTGCATGATCCAGCACGTAGGAGCCACAGTGTTGAGGACCCAGTGGCTGGAGAAGGTCAATGGAATGCCCACGTTTCACCTGTCTGCAATGGATTGATGGTTACTTTCCAGAGGTGGGGATGGACCGGTCGTCTGTATGGGTGGTTGTGATCAAGGACCCAAGGTGGTTCCGTGGTCTGGTGGATGCAGCAATGCAGTGCACCAGTGCATGCTCCCAGACCTGACCCTGGATCTTTCTTCATTGCAATAAAAATCTTATTTGCTGGTTTTGAAGGTTGGCATGTGTGCGACCAACAGCTTTTAGCTTTTACAATGTTTTTGATAATGGCGGTGTCCAAAAAAGTATGATTATACAGATCACATTTTTACTGGCTCAGTAGCACAGGAGGAATTTTTCTTATTTTTTCCCCCCTCAAATGCCTGCTGAGTGCGGAGGGTTAACAGCTACGTCCACAGATATGATACACTTTATTGCCGAGTTGTTGTGCGTCCTCGGTAAGATGTTGGTGCCGGTTGTGGCTGAATGCTCCAGCTCTCCATCTCCCTTCCAGCCAGCAGCAGTGAGCAAACAGATGTCTGAGTGAGTGCCCACTCCGCTGGCCGAGCTGCCAAAACCACCCGCGGCCCTGGAGGCCTCAGCGCCAGCTCTTTCCAGGGAGGCTTCACTCTCCGCACCACCATCCAGCCTCCCTCAGATCCCCCTCGCTTCCCAAACCCATCCCTTCCATTTAACAGCGAGGTATATCATGAAACAAAGCAAAAATAAATAAATAAAAAGCCCAACACATTTTAAGATTACACAAAAAAAACGTCAAGTCTGGAAAAGTGCTGGAAATAGTCAAAAAGAGGGCGGGATGAACAAACGACACTCCTCCTAATGGGAGTGTGTAAATGTGTAAATAAAGGCTTTTTGTGGAGGAGAAAGAGGAGGAGGAGGCGGAGGAGAGAACCACGAGGCAGTTATTCTTATTGCTAAGCTTGGTGTCTTTTTTTAAAAAATGTGGTCAAAAACCGAGATTGCCACGCCTCCAGGGGGATCAGCAGCGCCGGCATTTTTTTGGATTAGAATCATAAATATTCCTCGTTATGTCAAAGAGCTAATTTCTTAAAATAATAGTGCTTCATTAGTGGATGGTGAAGGAATGCAGCCTGTAGAATGAAAGAATGAATGGATGAATGAATGAGTGAATGTGCACATTACCCCAAAAATGACCTTTGTCGACTTTGATATCATGAAGAAATATCCAAGTTCACTTTCTATTATAAAATTCTTATTTTAATGATACGTTTAACGATATAGGAATATGCATCTAATTGCAACCTGAATTAATAAACAGGGATATTTAACAAAGATCATTTGTTTCCAAGGGTGTGCAAAAGACTTAAGGACCCTATTGTTTCTGCATGAATGTAGTTTTTGTTGTTCGTCTTCATTAACATGCAGAAAAAATTGAAAACTATTAATTAAAAAAAGGTGTATTATATTAAATAAAGGACTTTATTGGTGAATACAATCATGATTAATTTGTAGGTTTGCAGCTCAATACAGGATTTAATAAGCAGTGACCATATTCAATGAATAATACATGTATCAATATGATGATCGGAGAGTTCACATAAATAGAATTGAGCTTTAAATGTAAAGGGACATCACGTGAGCTATTTAATACTTCTATGTTTTAAAACTTAGCACTCTTTATCTTACATTACTTGGACATTTAGAAGCTTGTTTCTGCAACATCTTTGCATTTTATAAAATCTCTACCAATGTTTTCACCTGCACGTTTGTTTGTTTGTTTGTTGTGGGATTTGCTCAAAACAAATGACCTGATTTTCAAAAAACTGGCCTGGAATAGAAATTGATACATTTTGTGGCAGATCAGCAAAAAAGGGGGCAGACATTTGAAATGTTAAAATCTAAAATAAAAATAAAGAAAGAAAATAAAATTGAATTTACATGAAATATTTTTGGTGGATCTGGATAACAGAACTGATTCAGGATATTTTTAAATGTACAATTTGTGCATTTTTAAAAAAAGTTAAACCTAAGCAAACATAAATGTTCATTTTAATATCAATAAATGAGCATTTTTTTGTTGAACTTTCCAGCATTTAAAAAACCCCCCAATAACTTAAATTTAAGATTTGTCTTCTGTTCAACCATTCTTTCAGTTACCTTTAGTGATAACAGGTTCCAAACCTCTGCTTTGTGCCCAGATAATTTGTTCCCATTCATCTCTTTAAAGAATAAAACAAGCACAACATTTTAACAGTAATTCAGACAAAACCTGATGGAAAGCTTGTTTCTATCACAATAAACAACTTTAAGTTCTGGTGTGGATCTGCATAAAGTGGCACAGCCAATAAATGTATTCATATTGTTTTTACTTATTTATTTTAATCAATGCAAGATGAGTCGTTTTGGATGCAAGTATAATGATGCACTCTAATGAGTTCCCATTTAGTGTCAAATTGCACTTTGCTCCCCAGTGCAGACTGCATTATTGAAAAATTAATCTGTGTGTTGCATTCATGTTCTTGCTTAATATTTGTAAAATACAAACTACGTTTTCCAGGTGAGACACAGAAAACAACTAATGTTATAGTCAATATAACAAAAACAGTGTGCAAACAACAATAAAGCACAATGAACACTCGTTTTATTTCCCCAAAGCAAATGATCGTACATTTTAAAAACTATTATAATTTTAAGCATTCTGTGTGACCTGAAGTGTGTTTGCAGCTCTATTGCATGTTCCAGACGATCAAAAATCAGATGTTTGCAGACCAAGTGTTGGTTTAACATGAGCATTTCATGTTCTGACATCCTGTGGTTTTTATTCAAATGATTATTAGTCATTTTTTATGAGGTCAAGTAAATTATGTTTGTATGTGAAGCTGATTTTCCTCCCCTTCCCTATATGTGCATGAGTAAGTGAAGACCCACAGCCAAACACAGCATTATAATACAGTCTGTTGATGTATTTTATAAGTGTGTCTTCTGGTTTATTACATATGCAGAGGCATCAGTGCACAGCAAAATGGGGAAAAAATGCATCAATATATTCAGAGAAAGGCAGGCTGTAGACAGCTCAGAAAATAAATCTACATCTGCCAGGCTCCATGCAAACAGCAGAGCCATCCTTAATGGTGAAACCATCGATGAAAACAGATAAAAATATTAAATATTCAGACATTCCTTTCAGCCAGTATCAAAAGCGTCCAGATGTGAGGAGCTGAAGTTGTTATCATGAAGCCAACGACAGGCATTGAAAGAAATTCCTCTGAATTTTCAACCATATAAAAGTATTTTACGGCATGCAAATAAATGGTAATTTTTTGACTATGCAGGGGGAAAAAAACATGCCAATAAACCCTATCATTTGGGACTAAAACTCCACAAATAGGAGACACTTTCAATTTGCTTTGCCTGTCTCCCCACGTTAGATGCCTGCGATTGCCGCGAAATTAATCCATTTAACAATCTGTGGCTTAAATTTGAGGATTTCCAGTTTTTTTAGAATATCAATAAGTTCCAATTGAAGAGAGGATTCTTTTGCAATTCAGGCATGTGCAGGCGATAACGGCAGAGTTGGCATGAAGAGAGGGAAAGATGGATTAATTATGCAGAGAACATGGAAATTCTGCTTATCATCGCTTAGCAAAGGAGCCCAGCTCACATAATCAGAAAACGAGGATGAAAAAAAAAAAAAAGAATAACAATGCAATGGCACCTTCCAGCCCATCATCTTACAAGTTAGATTTTTCCTGTAATTAAAAAGTAACATACAATTATATTCATATCTCATATGCACACTATGAGTGGGTGTATATTAAATAATTGCATTGGGATATAAGAGTTAAAAAAGAAAGAAGTTTTAAAAAATGTGGTTGCACAGGGGTAAGGTTCCCCTGGGTTGGATTGAACTACTTAGAAACTGCAAAAATTATCTTTGGAAAGCAAACAAAGGCTAAAGAGAGAAAATAGAAACTACTGTATATTTGCTTGCATTTAAAATGTTCTGAGACGTGCTCTTTGGTGCAAACAAGAATAATAATGTCTCAAGGCAGTCGTGCTAAATCCCCTCAGAGGAGGTGTGATACGAAAAGATATATGCTGCATTTTGTTTCCCATTTCATGTCTTCATCACAGTTATTTCAGGATGTCGAGGAGCTTGTTTTCAGCCTGCCGGTTCTGGATTTATGATTACGTCTTTTAAAAGAAAGCAGATTAAACTGTTAATGTTGTACAGGATTTTGGTATAAAAACCTGCTTTTCTGGGACACTGATAGACACCGTGTGCAAACGGAAGAAAGGTGAGGCGAATATCTGCCTCTGCTGCAGATGAAGCCATCACTGGATTGTTTCTACAAGCTCTTCTGCTGCACTGTAAAACCTGAAAATGTTGCAGCTGCAGGATGAGCAGCTCGTTGCATGACGCAAATATTCCCACACTGCAATGACTCATGTACAGAAATGCTTTAAGATATCCCTAATGAGGGTGCAAACCTTTTGTGCTCGTTTATTATGTGGAATTTTGCAAACTCACAGTCCGTAGTAAGTAAACATGTCATACCCTAGCAACAACAAATTGGATGGCATAAGAGCTCGGAAAGAAATCTGGGAGGCTGGAAACATGAGCTGGAAAGAGAAGAAGTGTCATGCTATGTTTTGCAGTTGAAGGAAAGTTCCGGGTCATGCAATGTCAGTGCATAGGCGGCTCCAGAAGATTAGTCAGGTTGGCCAGTTCCACTCCTGGAATTTGATGTTGCAACTTTTGTTTCCCCTATTTCTTTGGAGGTTCTTTTACTTCTGATGTTTTATGTCATGTTCTGAAGTATGAAGAATATTTTTTCAAGAAGATTTTTGTACAATTCTACATGATTTATGTTATTTATTATGACTTTTTTGCATTCCATGAAGCCTTTTGGAACAACCTGTAATTTTAGGCTACATTAACCCTTTAAAGCCAGAGTGCCCTGCAGGGGGCCTCGGCACTGTAGAATAACAGCATAGCAACGCTGTAGAACGACAGCACAGCAACGCTGTAGAATAGCAGCATAGCAAAACTGTAGAATAACAGTATAAAGTTGCCAACTGTAGCTGCCTGTAGCTTACTGTAAATTAACAGGGGAATCTTTTACTGTGGCAGCTCCTGTTCTCTCATTACTCTGCCACGTGATCACCGTTGTTCGTAGTATTTTATGGAGCTATCTGTGCAGGATCTTCCTTCAGTCTGACCATGTCAGTCAACCCTGAGAAGCGAATCCCTTGAAACTTCTTGAATCTGTCTTTTTTTTTTATATCCGAGATGGTTTTCCAGTTCCCTTGCACATGCCAGTGGCCTTTCAGAAAGCGCACCTGTTGCTCCAGCCTTGATTTCGTTTTTGGATCAGACGGCTCTTTGACAAAAGAGGGAAAGAAGAGGCTGAAGAAGAAGGAGAGGCAAGAGAAAAGATCCTTATCGAATGCTCTCCACCGGACAATGACTTTTCCTCACCATTCAAATGTATCTGCAGAATGCTTGAGTGATTCATTACAGCAGATTCTGAAGTGTGACAATGGACCTCAGAAATGAGTGATGGTATCTTTATGCTGATTTCATTTCCCTGATCCTCCTTATCCCTCTGGCTTGTGTACCTCTATTAATTAGAAAGTAGGGATTTCCACTCATCAACTGATGGGTTTCATGCTCTGCTCTGTCACAAATCTCCTGTCCACGCTATCTCCGGTCCAAACCCGTGGCCGCTTTCATACATACGTACGCTGCACCAGCTTCAATCTCAGCTGCAATTCAGGGTGGCTTTGGCGATTCATAAATATTTATAAACCGATTAGAAGAAAGAATAATAAAGTTATAAGATAGTGGTTGGTTACCCTTGAACAGCGTGGTGGGTGACTTTCTAAGGAGGGGAAATGTGATCAAATGTGACAAATCCACTCTGCATATTTTTGCTGCCGGAAACGGTTCTGCTTCACCGTTTTGGAGATGAAAACTTTACGTTTTTTTTATTGCTGCTTACAAAAATTAATTAATTATGAGAAATGTTTAAGCTACCATAAGATTTATGAATATGCAATCAAAGTAAAACCAACAGCACTGTTGTGCTTTAACAGTAGGATGGTGCAAAGTGCCATTAAAAGACAGGTACTGGTTTTTCTTAAAATGTATTATTTTGAGCTTACATTTACAGAAAATAATTCAATTTGTTTATTCCAAAAATTAAGGTAAAATACTTTCATCTATGTACCAATGATTTACAAGAGGCAGAAGTATTAAAATGTCTAGATGGTGGTGCTATAATTAGCTAGCCGTCCTGTAAACGGTTCAAAAACAGACCGATATAATTCACAGCCAGCTGGAATAAAATACTGGATAGTAGAAAACACTTCCTTCACTTCATTGTTAATTAATGTATGATTGGATAGTGGCCACATTAGCTAGCTGCAGTGTTCTGCTCAGTACCGCGCTTTCCATGTTAGCTTATAGAGCTGACTCATCGCTATAAGGTGCCATCCCATTTTATAAAATTCTGCCCTGCTAACTTATAAACTGTTCTTAGAACAGATAGAGATAATCTGTAATCAGTTTTAAGATGGTACTTGATAGTACAAAACACTCCCTTCACATAATTGTAGCTAGAAGCTATGCTAACACGATTAGCATGTAGCCTGTTGAGCTCATTCGTGAGCAAATAACGCATTCTGATGTGTTCTTTGGGTACCACCAGGCTACTACAGTGGTCCCTGCATTTTCTGACCCCTCAATTTTCCAACTCTCCGCTATTAGGGACCGTTTTTCTGT
>OMMV01174819.1:0-11320 GCA_900302635.1 Chatrabus melanurus | reverse complement strand
AAAAAAAAAAGAACAAAAAATCCCCAAAACTTTACATTGAAACATTAAAAGTCATGTTGGTGACCAAGATCAAGTTAGTAATACTTACCCTTAATTTTGAAAATTCAAGGTTAAGACTGCCGTTTTAGATTTTAAAAATTGTTTAGTTGGATTTCACATCTCAGACACCAAAATTGTTCAAATTGGACAAGTTTTAGGGTATTGGTGAATGTGACCCCTGACAAAAAGTGCATTGACCTTTCCACGTTTCTGGTCACAGCGACGCAATGGAAGCTCAGTTCCTGTGTGACTGGATTGGTTGTCTGCCTGGGTGATTGCCATGCAGGACCATCGGGAGTCCATGGTGTGGTGGATGCAGCAACTTGCAACATCAGCGCTCCCAGACTTGACGGGAAAACAACTTCTAGGCCACCACTTCTCCATATATAAATGTTGGCAAGTTGTTTTTAACGGCGTACTACAATAAAATGTAAAGGCTATTAAGTTCTCTGAGTTTTGGTTGAGAAAATTGTTCCCAGTTATCTCTGTATTTTGTGCTCAAACATCAAAATGACCACTTGTTTTATTAATTTTTTTTTCCTACTTTCATTTTTACTTTAACCAGATGTTACAGTATTTCACTTCCGACTTTTCTTTTTCTACTTTGTGTCTGTCGTTCTCAGCTTCAAATTGTCAATATATATTTACAGCAAACACCCACGGCACACTCACTGATCAAAATGCTGCCTGTTACCGTATCGACCGTTTGCACTCTGAACCCGTAAACCTGCAAGTCCACCATATAGGAGAAACACAGTGTAACCAAAAAAAAAAAAAAGTAAAACCTGACTCAAAAGCAAAATGTTTTCACATTTTAAATGATAGCTTCATGAACGTCTTCTAAAATGTCTTCAGACATTGTTTCAGCAGAAAAGCAGACCAGTCGTTGGGACCGCAGCCAGGGGAGGTTAGCCAGGCTGGTCTCAGTGACACGTTGAACCAGCCCGGTCTGCCAACAGTTCTCTTTTGTAGCTGCAAAAATGACAACACAAGGAGACGTTTTAGTGCCGCTATATGTCAAAGCCACGGCTGCTGCACTGTCATAAGCTGTGGATGGCCTTAAACATCTCACTCGAGCTCCTAGCTTGTGCCGCACCTCCACCCTCGATTGCCTCATGGTCTCCAAGTCCAGGGTTATTGTTGCTTCGGGCACATTGGCACAGCTTCCCCAGCGGGTCAACAGGTCCAGGCTGATGGTGCACGGGTCCTGGATGTTAGCGAGCCAGAACTCATGCATTACCCCCTGGTCTCCCACCTGGATGAGGACGGACTTCCTCCCGTTCATCCCCGCCTTCTCTCCTGTCACCATCATCAACTGGGTGTCAGTTGGTCACCAGGCAGCTGACATCCTGGTGTCACCCATGGCCTGGCACGGCTGGATTTTTTTCCCTCACACTTTTGTTCCGCTCCGTTTTCTACGACGAATGAGTGACTCCAACATGACCAACGGTCCATTCTAACATTTACTGTCCACTTTGCCAACAGCAAACTCCTTCAACCAAACTGCTGCCATTCCCTCTGTTGAAATGAAGCACACTCTGGCCAATGGCACTCTTTATTGGCATAAACAAGCAAGTTAAAAAAACAACCCATAAACAAACATTTAAAACAAAAATATGGAGCTTTAAAGGCATTTTAAACCTCAATTCTTCTGCCCACACGCCTACTTTATAAAAGACTACATTTTACTTATTTAGAATTTTACCTTTGAATCATAGTGGAATCAATAAAGTTCATTTTATGGCAGAATCATACAAATGTGGATAAAAGCACCAAAATTTCCAAGTGTGTATTTAAGAATTCTGATCGATTGGCCACTTGAAAATCCATCATGGCGGCCATTTTTCAAGATGGCTACCAAAGCTGTATGTGAGAAACCCCTGACCGGCCTAAACTTCCCACCACGACCACTTGCAACGTATGTCAGAAGCAGTGTGCAGCAAGACTGGGACTCTTGAGCCATCCCAGGATCCACCAGACCACCAAAGATTAGAGGACCATCATCCCGAGGGATAGCCACGATGACAACGTGAGAAACCAATTTTCATGTGGTGTTGGCTCTTAGAGATATAATAGGACACAAATGAAGTCTTAACATGCTTGTGAAACCTAAACATTTCACTTTTTTCCTTTCTTATTACCTATGGTGCGAGTTTGTCATTTTTGAATCAAATTTGTGTATTTTTGTGATGTAGATTTGTCTTATGTTAGCACTTTTTGTCAGCTTTAATGTTTATTTTGTTCACGCATGCATGGGGTGTAGGGGTGTAGTGGTAGACATACATGTCAACCCCTTTGGATGGCCACCTGTATAATCCTGGTGGAAAATCCTTATAATCCCCCCCCAAAAAATCCTTAAAACCCAAGTGCACGGGGTGGTGGCGGTGTAATTTAACAAGAAAATTCTTTGTTAAAATATGATCATTCTCTGTACATTCTATACATTTTATTTTTATCGCTTATAAAGAGATATTAGAGATAAGGTACTACTTCTACCACTGTGGTAGAGGTGGTACCTTTGTGTCAGCAGTCAGCCACATTATTTTAATGGACTTCAGCCACTGGTCCTCATCACTCTCCCAACTCTCACCTATGGCTCCAAGAAGGTGTCATAGGATGGCAATGGCCACACCCCGGTAAACCGATTTAGATTTAACTGTACTACAGTTAAACAAAAAATGACATTACATATTGAGAATAGGAGGAATATCAATACCTCAGTAAATTTACAAGGCTTTATTTTTAAACAAGTCTGTGAGTCCGCACCACCTAACCAGTAAAATTACATGGTTAAACGGGGGAACCTCATAATTTGACAGCTCGCATTGGTGGCCAAGCCATCTTGAAAAATAGCCACCGTCTTGGATTGTTGAGTGGCCAATCCATCAGATTTGCAAAGTATGCCGTGAACTTCAATTATGCCAAATTTGGTCCACATTTGCATGATTTTTCTGTTATCCGCTGCACCAGGAGGCTGGATGTCTTCAGTAGTAGGTCTCTCCAGAGAATCCTTGGGTTGAGCTGAAATGACTTTATGTCAAATGACAGGCCATGAAAGAAGGCCAGGATAAGCATGATCGAGCGCGACTTTAATTTTTATGGCGTATGTTCTGACTCTAACACTCTATTGGGCTCAACACAAAATATACCGTAACGTTTTATTCCACGTCCCACTCCACCTATCCAATTGCTTTCTGAGTAATTCTGCCAAGAAACACACAACTGAGTTGAAATCATAATGAGAGTAAACGAAAAATTCATTTTTTGAAATTAAAGTCATCATGTTGGATATAACTAAAGAAGTTGACATGACCTTGGCAAATTGCCATGATACTAGTTAGCTGTAGTCGTACTCTATCTACTACAACACTTTCTCACAGATCCAACGAATTTCAGCACTACAGTTGAAGTCATTCATGCCTATGAAAGTTATCATTGTCCGTATTTCACCACAGTCTTCTCCCCCTAAACTCTCGTCAGGTTGCCCTCGTGCCCACAGCAACCTGCAAACAGAGCAAATATTGCCATACTGTTGTCGTGCAAACACAATCATCAAACAGGTTTGGCATTTTTAGATGTCAATTTTCAGTTATACAAAATATGAATGTAATGATTTGGTGTTACTAATATTGATCATGCAATGGGCCGCTTTATTGATATTGAATCTTAGTAGGCCTGAAGAAATACAATCACACCATCTAACAATGATAACATCTTTTCTTTTCATTGTATCCTTTTCACCTCCCAGAATTACAAATTACACAAATAACCTGCAGGTTGGACATATGCACTGCAAAATCTAAAACTGGGAAACTACCTCACTTACCGAGTAAGCTTTAAAGTAAAAACCATGTGAATTGATCAATTAATTTGGATTTTATTTCTAGTTTACGTGAGGCAATCAGCTTCCGAATTTTTTCTGATGAAAAGTTGTGGCAGAATTTACAGTGTAGCATAAGGACCTGACCAACAATAGCAATTTTTGCATAGCAGCAAGTGCAAACTTTATGATCGTCTTGAAGATACAGTCAGGTCCATAAGTGGTTGGGCAATGACAATTTTAGTAATTTTGCTTCTGTACACCACAATAGAGCTGAAACGAAACAATCAAGGTGTACTTGTTGTGTAGCTTTAATTGAAGGCGTTTAATATAAATATCACATAAACCATTAACAAATTACAGCCATTTGTATACATAGTAGAGGTTGTGAAGGTGATGGTCTAAAGTTTAAAGCAGTGGTCTTGAGCCCAGAGGATCCTTGGTTCAAAGCCCCGTGAGACCGGGAAAAAAAAACCCACTAAGGGCCCTTGGGGAAGGTCCTTAATCCCAAAGTTGCTCCCGGTGGGCAGTTGAGCGCCTTATATGGCAGCACGCTGATATCAGTGCGTGAATGTGACGCATTGTTGTAAAGCGCTTTGAGCATCTGTTTCAGATGGAAAAGTGCTATATAAATGCAGTCCATTTACCATTTTGGAGGCCAGTAATTGGATAAACTAAATATCAGAATTATTGCTGATACAAATCATCACTTTTACAACCAGTTTTCTTTAGACAAGTCGGGATGGACACATGAACATTTTCAAGTCACTGAATATGTCTTGGACTTCATTTACATCAATTATTAAGAAATACAAACAGTCCTGTGTGGTAAATCTGTGTGGAGTAGGCAGTTCTCAAAAACTGAGTGACCGTGCAAGAAGGAGACTAGTGAGGGAAGCCACCAAAACACCCATGACAATCCTGTAGGAGTTATAGGCTTCTGTGGCTGTGAATGTAGAAACTGTGCATAGTGGAACTTTTGTCTGTTGCATCACCAATTATACATTTTCACAGTGGAGTGAAACAGAGAAGGATTTTCTTAAAAAGATGGGAAATTTCAGCTAAAGTTTTGCCAGAAGGCACATAGGAGACTCTAGGCTAGAGTTGATCCGTTTTCTGATATGAACATCTTTCTTAATTCCATATAAGCAGAAGAGAAATTATTTTCAGTGACCATTGTTTGCTAGATATAATCACTCAAACAATCATTAAACCCTCCAGCAAGTTAACGATATGTACGTAGCTGTTAGGCCAACATACAATATAAGAAATAGTTGCCTCACCTATCTGTGGCCACTTCAGATCCATCCACCCATTTCCACGTTCCTTCTTTTTCCCTGTCAGTCATACCGATCCATGCTGCCGAAGTGAATCCAGTGAGAAAATCCTGTCATAAACCAGGATTCTCATCATTAACAGTTTCGAGACCAAATCACACAACATTCTCTCTTTGTAAACAGTGATGAACATCTCGGAATCATAATAATGGACTTTTAATTCAAGACACTGCTCACCTCATTCAGGACAGTCTTAGATTCAAAGGCTACACAGTTATATATATATATATACACATACATACATATATATAAACTAGAAGCAGTGTGTAAAGCCTCGTAGGTGGGATGTGCCAAGGTGGAAGAATAGTGAATCAACCTTTATTTCCACAGAAACAAAACAATCCTTTTTTTTAATTACTTAGTCAATATACAATAACTTTCATATAAGCCACACATCAAGAGTCTGTCATAAGTAGTTCCTGAGATATTCAAAAAATAATATTTCCCTAGCAACCACTGTTTAGCTTAGCAACCATGTCAACATGGCATAAAAGCCCTTCCAAAGACCTTTCATAAGAGCCAAACATCAAGTCTCTATCTTAAGTGGAAGTTGAGATATTCAAGAAAGAATTTTTCTCGAGCAACCATGGTTACCATAGCAACCAAATTGACACATCATGAAAGCCCTTTCAAAGAACTTTCATATGAACTTAACATCAAGTCTCCATAATTCTTGTTTTTTTTTCATATTTCCATGACATTCATGCCCATGATGAGTGTATGCAAACCTCTGACCACAACTGTGTGTGTATATTATATATATATATACACACACACACACACACAGGGGTGCACATAACTGGTGCTCAGGTGCTCATGCGTGCTAAAAATAAATGATGCACAGCAGAGGACATGGAGGGAAGCACTTTTCCTACAACCTGTTGTCATCGCTTTACTCCTGAAAAATGCTTCCTTCATGTTTTCTGCTGCACATCATTTATTTTTAACGTACACGAGCACTTGAACACCAGTTATGTGCACACCTATATACATATATATATATATATATATATATAACACACACACACACACACACAGACAAGGGGTAAAAAAAATACAGTCTTTCCTTTGTGCTTCTCTGATCTTCATTCTTTTCTTACTTCTTGATAGGTGGGCATCAGTGTCCGTAGTTCCTCCTTGGTGTCACAGATCCCAGTGTTCTGACTGGAGACCTCTGACATATGTCGGGTGGGGCGTGTAGCCTTATTTAGTATTTTGGACCATTATTTATGCCAATTCATTCTGCTTGTGAACGCACGTGGATGTACACACAAGTGGATTTAAGTGTGTTTGCTGAATCTGGCATACTCGTACGAGCCCATTGTACTAAAGGGGGCATCAAGCCCTCACACAGTATAAACATCAATTATCAACTATGCATCAACTATACGATGTAAATTATACATTTTTCACAGGTGCAAATTTAACTTTTATATTTATTATCAGCTGAATCATCAACAGTTCAGTTGGTATCACTAATTTAAAAAGTAATATTTAGGAAAGACACAATTAATTCTGTTTTTTGTGAACTCGTGGATTACATTAACAGTCCAGCTAATACTGCGGAAACATGTTGCAATTTTCACAAAAAATTCTTGATTTATTGATGCGTTTCAAATTGTAAAAGAACCTGCATGATTTTTTTTTAAATCTAAAGTTCCAATTCTGCAACCAATACAGACAAATTCAAATGTGATTTAATCAACAGGTTTCCAAATAAACTGTATTTCATGAAAATCAGGTGACTTTTTTTTATTTTATTTTTTTTTAAAGGATATCTGTCAAAAATGTGTTTTCTCTGTGTTTTTGTTATGTGGCGTGTCGGGGGCTTGACCAAGACTACACAGGCTGCAGCTTTGGGCCTCAACCACCAGGGGGCCTCAATAAGGCCCTCCGAGGGACAACCAAGGTAATCTCAGTGATCTAACAGCATCTTGACAGGAAAACCAAAGAATGTTGTTGCAGATTTTGCCTTAACATCACATGATGATGGAGGTGGGAGCCTGGGAAATGAATCTCCTCACAAATATCTAAAGTTACCTGCTCTTGTCTGGTGTTTATGATGGCCAGGTCAGCGCCCTGCTGCAGACACTCCTGCCTGCTTCCGTCCCAGCTCTTCCTCTTTGAAGAAATGTAGTAACAGCTAGATCCAAACTGCAGCCAGCTTTGTGGGCAGCTTTTTTCCTCTGCAGCACCTGTGAAGAGAGAGAATGTGCAGAAGAGGCATGAAGTCGTGACGCAAGTGAATGCATCAAACAATGCAGCGCAGCAATTTCAGAGTGCGGTAGGTTCACCATAGAGCAGAGTTTTGCAATAAGCATTGGTTTTCTACATCTCTTATATTCTTTAGGGTTGCAGGAGGCTGTCTGAGAATACACTGTGCAAACATTTGGGTACACCCAGAGCATGGTGCCAGTCCGTCAGAGGTCTAACACAGACAACCACATACACCGAAGCCCCTTCACACACTTTACACCATCACATTTTGACTGCATAGCTTCCTGTATGAACACATCGCATGCAATTTCTCCATAAGTGGTGAAAAACGTCCGACACAGTCTAAGTCTGCATAAACACAGTTAACCTGTCAGTAACGACATGCACAAGTTGAAAAGTTTTTGAGTAAACCACATAAATTAAGGAAGTGATGCATAATACCTGTGCCTCGATCACCGAACCTGAGGGTGAAATCATTTTTACGACAACTGTTTGTTTTACTCTATAGTGGTGACAATATTGAGATTTCAGACATTTGTCATTTCTCATTTTATGCCGTTAACAAACAGGCAACATACGTGCTACTGCACATGCAGACCCTGCACTGACTGTAGCCTTTAAAGCTACAGTGTGTAGGATTTATTGCCATCTAGTGGTGAAGGGGGGGTCCATTTTGGCCCCCTCAAAACTAACTATGCACCTATTTCTGCCATTTGTCAACCAATTTTCATAATTTTGGAGTCATTTTGTAGGATTATAGGCAGATTAAGATGATTGATCGTACTTTTTTAGAGTCTTCCCTCCCTTTCTGTGGGGGTCACCTCCATTATGCCCCCTCAAAACTAACCATACCCCTTTTTTCACCATATGTTAACCAAATTTCATAATGTTAGTCGTTTTGTAGGTTTTTAAGGATACTGAATGGATTAATTATATTTTCAGAGCAAACCTACAAAACAACCCTAACAGTATAAAAAATTGGTTAACCAATGGCAAAAATAGGAGCATAGTTAGTTTTGAGGGGGCAAAATGGAAGTGACAAAAAATGGAAATGGCCCCCTGGGGGGGGGGGTCAGAAAATTTGAACCCCATCATTTTCTGTCTGCTCCCCATTGAAGTCAAAACAGCAAATCAATTTTAGCACAAAAATCCTACGGAAGCTGTTTTCTTGACCATACTGTACCACACTATTAGCACCGCTCGTGACGTTTTTTTATTTTGATAAGGGATTCCGGAGCAATGTTCGAAATACGGGTCTTTCAAAGGTTTCGAAGCAGAGTTTGGCATCGCGTATTTGCACTAACAACAAAAAGTTTATTTGACACAACCCCCAGCCACACATTTTATCAATTTTTTTAATCCCGGTTTTACTTTCCCATTCCATTGCATAGTTCATCCCGTATTTGCCCACATAGTGTTCATCATATTTACCTTGTTAGCTGGGCAGAGCAAAGCGACGAGCACACAATGTGTCCAGCATTCAAGAAACAGACAAACTAAAAAAACGTTCACTTTTCTTTCTTTTGCTGTCGTGTCAAATAGGGACTGAAAATTTATAGACTCACTTCACAATCAAAGCATTTCATGCTGATGGCAACAGTACGGCCGCACTATGAAAACAGCGTTTTGACATCAAATTGTATGTTTTTCAAAAGTCAAACTTCACTGTATTTTTGTCAGGACGACTGAGAAACCGTCGTTTCATGAATCGATTTTACTGCACGATAAATAGCAATTACAAAAAGGTTTATAACAGGAGTGATGAAGCATAGAGGTAGCAAATATTTAATACATTTCAAATCCTGACTATTATAAATGAACTGCCACGTTGACTCACTCAGAGCAAGTCTCAGGGAGATGTTAAGAACCGCCTGAAGGACACAAAGCAGGCCAAAGCTCACCAGAACTACACTGAGATGTCTCAACTCTGCACAAAGACACAAATAAGAGTTAACGGCTCATACGCTCATCCTGTTAATCACATGGTTCAAACTGCAACGCCACGTCAATCTGATATTCAACAAAAAAAAAAAAAACAGCCGAACATTCTGCATCCCAGGTTACCGACTTCTTTTTGGAGTCTTGTCTGCAGGCTTCGGCTCAGTTTGTCGGAACTGATCATATTGGCCAAACTCCACACGGACTTCAGAAGCGCTTGAATGGAAGACCGCAGCCATGTCGAAGCAGCTCGCCTCTGCAGTGAGAAGACGGGTTTTGTGACAGACGATGTGCTGCAGTTCAAGAACTTCCACTTCTGTTATTTGCCAACCGGAGACAAGACATGACTCTCTTCTAAATATGAACATGTTTTTATTGCAGATATATATATTTTTTTATTTTAATAACTGAATTACAAATTTTGTGAATTTTATATATGAAAAAATAAAAATCTGACCATTTTTCATTTCTGGTAATAAACAAAAATAAAATTCAAAAATTATAATAAAAAATTAAATGAGCAACAATAGGAGTTTGACTAACCAATTTTGTGGTTTACACACAACACAACCAGTGAACAGCATATCAACACTTTATTTGCATTAGCAAAATTCTACTCACAAAAAATGTAATAAAAGGTCATCTTAGTGGATCGTGCCTTCATGTGTGTTGCTGCAAATTCCACATTTCTTAGGCAGAAGCAGCCGTGGCCCTTGTGGCCACCAGTCCCAGGCTTCAGAAATGAAAGAAACTGACAAACGAGCTCATTTCAAACTACCTGTAACTTCAACCACACGTGCTCCTGATTTCCATCATGCATGTGATGATGATGTTCCCAGCCACAAGCCCAGACATGTCCAGCAGGTGGCAGACATGTATATATGGGATAATACTCCAAGCAAAACAAACTTGCTTTTTGTGTTGATCTGGTGCATCAAAGTAAACCAAATTCTAATCAGTTGATCCTTATTGTATGCCCTTTTAATTTGGAGAGACAGAAAACTATCACATATACCGTTTTTTTGAGTTATTGTGTCAACTAACTGGAGACGGTTTGTCTATTCTCCCGATTCAGAATCGGAAATGTGGCATGCTGAGCTTCTCCTGGAGCTCCAACAAGGCTAAATCTGAAATTATTCATATTATATTCCATTTCATTTTTATTCCCGTTTGAAATTCAATAATGCTGTAACACAAAATAAATTGTGAAGGATGTAGAGTCAATACACACAAACTTAGTCGTCAATTAATTGTGAAATTGCTTTATTAATTTTGTTTTTTACAATTTTAAACAGCAAACTATGCGCTACTTAAGCTTGGAAAATTTTAATTTAGGCGTTTGTCATGATTTGATGATCAGAAAAAAAATTACAAAGTCAGTAATTTTAAGTAATTAACAACCTCAGCCAGGACGGTAGGATTAAATTATGCTGAATTAATATATCCAGCTCTGTGTCAGATCACACCCCAGTTTTGGACAGTGTGCACAAACATCCTGTTATATAAGAAAACTGTTGAAATGAGAACAGCGACAGCATTATGTAAGAGTGCAACTAAAAAAAAGTTGCAAAAGAAAGAAAAGCATGGCTCAACATGAATGTCCCACCAACATCCTCAAAGTCTGAACAAAACACGTACACAGTACATAAGATGATGCTGGCACACATCTGAACAGGACACATTAAGTCACAGCGGAGACCATCAGGGGAAAAAAATTAAATAAAATACAAAAATCAGCATACAAAAAGCTAATTTAGAAAACGGACCTGCGTCACACAGACCAACCTCACACTTGTGCAAGGTTTTAGCAAAGCATAATCTATAGTAGTTCCATCATGATCCATGAAGTCTGTGTTACTGCATATACATACAGGTTTTCAGGCACACTGTCCCCTGGTGGCCACAATTAACATCACAACATGCCCAACAACAACTTGTCTGAGGTCTTAAACAGTTGACCTCATGAACA
>OMMV01174816.1:0-11105 GCA_900302635.1 Chatrabus melanurus | reverse complement strand
TTTTCATGTTTTATTTTATGCAAAATGCAATTAGTTATTTTACAGAAAAGCAGTCACTTGAAGGAGCGCTCCATTTTATTTATGCTATAGAGCAAAAAATGTATCAGTGGTATGTGCACTTTTTGATTAATGTATGTTTGGCAACTTAAACAGTTGACTGCCCCCCTAACATTTTTGTTTTTACTTGTCTTAACAAAATAAATGTTTATTTGCATTATACTTTAATGGTGTGATATGTGAAATTTGCCATTTGGTAACATTTATCAAAAGAAAAAAAAGGAACATTTACCTAATTTTATTGAGTAAAACAACATAATACAACTGAGTAATTGAAACAGAAAAATTATAGTAAAATCTACTTATTCAGTTCAGAACACTAAATATTATAGACATGTAAGATTTACTTAATATTTTGATGACCATGATGTTCCTGTATGGACATAATTAAGTAAAATGTACTCAATATTTTCACAAATGTTAAGGTTAGTAGCAAGCACATTTTACTTGATGTTGGCAATTAAGTTGTACGTGATATTACAGCATTACAGTTATTTGTTTTTAGTGCAATTTGTTACAAAGATTTTTTAAAGTAAATTCTACAAGTCATTTTTTTCAGTGTGTAAAGTTTTGGACCTTTTCAAGTTAGAATAATTTCACTCTCCACTCAGAGATTGCTCCAAGCAGACTTGATTTGAAAAGCAGAAGGTGATTACTTGATTAATGGATCACTTAAGTGACCCTCAAGCGAACGTGAAAAGCATTGTTGGTCTGTGCATCACTGCGCACTCTGCAAACTTTTGTAATCAGCACTGCAGCTCCGTACTTGCTGTGTAATTTGGACAACATAATGTCGGTGTGTTGCGCGTTGGTGGCTTATAAATGTCTTTAGCTAGACGAGACAGGTTTTGTGCTTCCCCCTCGTTCAGCTCAAAAGGTGCAGTAATTAGCTGGTGGAGTGTGTCTGGGCAGAGGAAAACGAGAGAGGCCTTGATATCCAGACGTGATCATGAAAAGTATTTTCTTGTTGGAGTCTAAAGCGTAATGGTGTCTCGTCTCGGGTGCAAGCCTGATGACCTACCACATACTGTTCTGAAGGGATCCGTGGTAAAGCTTTTCTTTTTTTCTTTTTCCATCATTACCCAGTACATCTTGTTTCTGAAGAGAGCTTTAGTAACAGTTATGCAAAGATCTTAGTATGCAGGGAGCTGTAATTAAGGTTAAGGTACAGAGCAACATCTTGAAACATAATAGTTTTCTGCACAATGTTAATCCTGTGAATATTAACACAAAATGTAACATAGTACATGACTGTGAATGGGTTTAATCAGCAGATTTTGAAAGGATCGGTCAAGCAAGCATGCACTGGTGCCATGTTTCACCACATGCACCACATCGCAGAACCGCCTTGGGTCTTGGACGGTCCATCCCCACCTACTGAAAATAGCGATCCATCTGTCGTAGCCAGGTGATATGTGGGCATCCCCTTGGGTTTTTTCAGTTGCCAAGTCCTCAAAACTGAGGACTCCACCATGCTGGATCATGCCCAGAGAAGAGCACCACATGGCAAAAATGTCATATCTGATGTTCGCTCACAATGCAAGTGATACTTCTTATCTAAGACTTTATAGTTAACAGTTTCTTTTACAAAGTCATTCCAGTGGTATCGAAGGATCCTCTGAAGGGACCGAGCACTAAAGACATCCAGTCGTCACCTTAGATCACTGGTTAGAGTTTCACAACCATACAGTCAGACAAGAAGGATCATGACCCTAAAGACTTGGACCTTTGTTCTCCTGCAAAGGTATCGACACCACCACGCACTTCTGACCAGCAACCTCATGACTCCATAAACTTTTCTTAGGGGTCTCTAAGACATTTTGGGCATGTGGCACATTTTTCAGGGCATTACCCAGCATGCAGGTGCCTCAGTATTGAGGACCCCAGTGGCTGGGGAAGGCCAAGGAACACCCATGATCCACCTGGCTGTGGCAGATAAATGGTTACTTTTGAGAGGTAGGGATGGACCAGGTGTCTGCCTGGGTGGTTGCCATACAGTACCTAAGGCGCTTCCATCGTGTGATGGTTGCAGTGACACCAGGGCATGCTCTCATACCTGACCTCACCTGCTACCTCTACGAGGAGCACATTTTTGGCAGGAAGGAAAGATTTTAAGAGTTTTCAATGTATGTATGAAAGGAGTAAGTGTCTAAAATCAATATATCATCTGCCGTACCTACTGTGATATAATGGCATATTTTTGCTGCTGAATTGGATTTTTTACTCAGTATTTTGATTGTTGTGTCTGTGTTGGTTGGTGTGTCTCTCTCTGTGTTATTCACTTTATTAAACTTGCCAATCATTTTACTTTTAGATTGCACCTTAAATTAGGTATTAAATGTGAACACAATCTGAAAGCAACAAAATCATGATGGAGTCTGTGTGAAAAACCAGTTATGCAGTAGATAATAGTTAATCATCCATAAAATGGACTTATTAACTCTGACTCTGTCGAACGCCTTTGCTGTCTTTTCTTTTATTTTCTGTTTTCTCTTCTGTGTACAATAGTCAGGTACAAAAGCTTGTGTGTTTCTTGTCCTATAGCCCTCCTAATGTCGCTTTGCATGTTATACATAGAAAAGTGATCATCTTTTGAGTGTTTTTGTTGTTGTTTTTTCTTTGTTTTGCTGAATGTCATATCTGTGTCACTTTGAAACGCCATCTAAAGCTGCTTTTTTTTTTACAGCCCATAGTTGAGGGTTCATGCTGTTGGCAACAAACGTAGTGAATTCATTCAACACTATAATTGTATTCAGAGATTCCCTACCTCCACTGGGTAACAATGACATTTCTTCCAACAAGCATGGGGAGTCTGCATTCAGGCTTTTTTTTGTTAAGAAAAGCCTGACGCTACAAACACATCTTGATTGCTTCATTTCAACACCATTGTGTTGGCGTACAGAAGCAAAAGTACAAAAACGGTAACTGTCCAAATACTTATGGAACTGACTGTAATATTACATTTTGTATCAGAAATACCTCTGATTAGTCCTTCTACTCATCACGTGTATAGTGTGTTAGTCCTATTAATTCCAAAGATGAAGTTATTAAGCACATAAAATCTTCAAAAGGTTCCCTCGACGCCTTTCCTTCTAAACTCTTAAAATCTGACCTTCATCTTCCAACAGATGATGCGGTGAATATCATAAATACCACATTGCTTGCTGGGTCATTTCCCTCCTCTCTCAAGTGTGCTATAAACTTGCCATTAGTGAAGTTAAAGAATCTGGAGCCATTTGTAACTAGAAGGGCACTCTGAGAACATAATGGAGTAATAATAACTATTCATTCCAGGAGGTTGGTCTGAATTATGACTGTTTTCTTTCATGAAATCTATTTGCACTTATGTGAGGAATTTAATGATTTATGCCAAATCACAACATTTTTTTTTCAATCTTGAGCTTGCCTTCAGATATCATGTGACATAGGCCAATATTAATTAGGGCTGTGAACACCAGCCAAGAAGTCTGTGTAGAGATTATTAATTTGTAAAATCATTAAGGAAATCATTTTAGAGATGGTATCAAGTGAAAACCTAAATCACAATGTTATAGAATTAGATAAAAAAGTACCATATGTCCATCAGAATGTAATTAACTCTTACTTGACCCAAAGATGATCTCTACACAAATTTTGTAAAAAAAAACAAATCTTACACTTTTTGGGTTATCTTGTACATTCTATGCTTGGGTTATCTTGTATACTCACTGCCTCTCTCTCTCTCCCTCCCTCTCTCTCTCTTTCTCTCTCTCTCACACACACACACACTTGTATCTCTATAGTTGTGAGGACACTCATAGACATAACACATTCCATAGCCCCTAACCCTAACCATCACAGAGAAATACCTAACCCTAACTTAATTCTAACCCTAACATTGTGAGGACCAGCCAAAATGTCCTCACAATGCCAAAATGTCCTCAGAATGATGGTTTAAAACCAAATTTTGTCCAGACAAATATACAAATACACGCACGCAACAAAAGTGAATTGAAAACAACACCGCCTCACCTTGCTGCTGTATTGCTTCACCAGGACCCTTGGTGGCCACTGTCCGCTGTTTGCTCTGGCAGATTGGAGTTGATACTTTAACAAGCCAGAAATTATTTCACTTGCGCCTGCTTCCTCGATACCATATTGTTATGCACCTGCCGCACTCTAGTTTGGCACTCTAGCTCCCGGTGCCACTCTGATTGGTTGGTATCATGTTCTGAGTACAAAACGGCCATGAGTAATGAACAAGGTAAAGCCAAACTTCTTGATACTGTCTTCATATCTTTCAAATATCAATGGTAGATCGTTACAGTCACAGTACATCTTCCTCTTTGCTCATGATTTGAGTATGGTAAGAAAGTTGATTTACTACAGTATGTGAAATAATTTGATGGCTGTCCATACACTTTTTTACCACTGAATAACAACAACTAACCCCCAACCAACACAATAATGTATTACATAAATAAAAAAAGAATACATAGAGCAACTTCACACCTAGACAAATTATCTCTGTAAGAATTCACAACTACAGTATAATTATAATGGAACATTTCCACACCTTGTATAATTAGCTCTGAAAAACAGTGAGAAGGTGGTGAACCTCAGACTCATTACGGATTCTGATCTTTACTTTGAAAGTCATATTACCAATGTAACTAGAGCAGCTTTTATACACTTGTAGAACACAGTATGCGTATACAGATTGATGATTTATATTGTTGGCAGACAAACTAACTGGTTCATGGTTTTAAATTAGAGGTCAGATTGCTCTGATGTTGTGTTTTCTTGATGGCCAAAGCAAACTTTGAAAAGTGCAACAGTTATCAATAATGTAGCTGTCAGAGTCCCTGCACGTGCACAAAAAGACCAACATATGGCTCCAAAATCACTGTGTTGACTTTCACTATATTACAGAATGAACTTCAGAATTTTCCTGAATGTCAATGAATCACTTATTGGTTTGGGTTCTCAGTAGGCCACTTAATTACTGACTACATTCATGGATACAAGCAGCGGAAATGAGGTTCCCCCATCGGGTGTCTGGGCCTACACTCAGGGACAGGGTGAGAAGCTCGACTATCCGGGAGAGACTCGGAGTCGAGCCGCTGCTTCTTCCCATCGAAAGGAGCCAGTTGAGGTGGTTCGGGCATCTGGTAAGGATGCCCCCTGGTCGTCTCCCTAGGGAGGTCTTCCAGGCACGTCCAACTGGGAGGAGGCCCCAGGGAAAACCCAGGACACGCTGGAGGGATTATATTTCCCAGCTGGCTTGGGAACACCTCGAAATCCCCCAGGAAGAGTTACAGTTCTTGGCCGCGGATAGGGAAGTGTGGACGGAGCTGCTTGGTCTGCTGCCACCGCGACCCGGACCTGGATAAGCGGCAGAAAATGAATGAATGAATGAGCTGAAGCAGACTTCTCAGGTTATCAAGCACTGCTAATCTAGTCTAGGTCAGCCATGCATGCTTTTGTTTACTTTGGTCCTTCTCTCTGGAGCAAAATGCCCAATAATCTTCTATTTGTTACTGCCGTGGCAAAAGCGAGCTCAAATCTTGACTATCTTAAATTAATTGCTGGACTTATGAAAGGGCTTCTAAATGATAGTGGCTGAACAACTCATCACATCACATGGTGTTCATTTGAACTGCCGTAGTAACCAACAGCATCAATAAAACGTAATTTAGCCCTAGCAGATAAACCGTGAGCACTGCTTAATCTGTCACAACATATCTGCTCTCTGCCCGGAACAGTAGGTTGTACAGATAAAGAGTAGGAGCAAATGGCTCGGTGTGGGTTAGGATAGCAAACCAATTCTCCACTGCTCAGCCCATTCACACATGATGAAATCAAACTATTTCATTCGTGGTCTTCCATATAGCTGTTGTACTTGCCCAACCTTTTGTACATTTACACTGTGCATGTGATGCATTTATGTATGATTATTAGGGGTGTAACAATTCAAAGACAGTAATTGGAAATCGATTTAAAAGATGTAAAAGATATGACTACATCAATACAAGGACCCCTGAATCAACCTAGATGTACTATGAACCGGTCGCTCAATTTTAAGGTTAGAAATTGGATGAGTTAAGCTGTTGCTACTTCAGCGTCTTCAAACTCTTGCATAAGTTCAAAGGTCGGTGCCAGGCTCTCGTGAGACTGGCCACAGGGAGGAAAAAACAAAATCAACATGTCCTATAGTGGTAGACAGTATAACAGATAAATGTACCTGTTTGACCTACCCGTTCGACTCACAATTTGTTAATTGGGTGTTTGTACTAGTTTATGTTTACTACTTGAAGAAGGTCCCTCATTTTTCATGAAATATGTAATTGAAGGTAAGCAATGTCACTTTTGGCTTTTTATAATTTTTCATGACTGTCTACATTAAACAAAGAATTTTATTGGAGTGCATCATATTGCACCGAATTGAATCATTCCATAATAAAAAAGTGTAGTCCTGAATCATATTGTAGTATCTAGATATGTATCGTTTTATAGATGAGAGATTATGTTTTTCATGTACTTCCTATAGTAGAACTTTGCAAAGTGTTTCCTTTTCCATTTTAGTCACTTATTTTTTGGATTTATTTGTTATCTCATTTTTGTTTTTTTTCTATGTGTTAGTTGTTGCTGAATTGCTTTAATATTAAGCACAGTGAGTTTACTTGTTATGAGATATACCATGTAAATTATATCACCTCGCTAAGTCACTCTGCAGTAGCTGCACACGGCTTTGCCCCATCTCATACCAATTGTCATTGTCAATGCTGCCACATGCCTGTGAAGCTACAGTTGCAGTGAAGCAGCACATCTTTGTTTTTTCTGGCCCTGTCTTTCATACATTTCCCACACTCCTGTCATATGCGTGTCGTTTGCTCACAACCCCCCCCCAAAAACAAAAACATTTCATGGACCTTCTAGGACAGGGTTGGGCATGATGGGCTAAGACGGTGCAGGTTTTCTGGGCTACCCATCAGTTCAGCAGGTGGTTTCATAGATGATTCTGACTTTAAGTGGAGAAGAGGAGCTCGTCAGTAAAACCACCTGCTGAGATGATCTGTTGCAAGGAAACCCAGCACCATCTTGGCCCTTCATAACACACTATTGCCCACCCCTGTTGTAGGGTTTGTACAACAGTACTTGCACTGGGTACATGTGGATGCATGCATCTCTGTGTTCAGTTGTGTGTTGGAAGTCTTTGTTACTGTGCAGAAAGGTATGGCATTTACCACCTTAAAACCAGAGAGGCGCACAGGCAGACCATCACCCTGTAAGTAGCAATGGTGACATTTTCTAATCACTATTTCTTAACAAAACAGTAACATATGGATATCAGTAAGCTTACATTCTCCAAAACAAAATTAGATTTTGTGGCTACAGGATCCCAAAATCTATACTACTACAGGAAGGAACCAAGTTCTCTCTGCCGCTAAAAATTTCGCCATGTGAATGCCTACGGTTCTATAATTACACAGACTGATACATGTGATGTGTCAGAGGACATTTTTAGCCGCAATTAACAACCCACTAATTACTTAATTACATATTTATTTTGTAAATATAAAAGTGGCCGCCATCATCTTGGACTAAGGTCATTAGACATACCTCACCTCTCTGCAATGATTGCTACGAAATCCATTAATATCCACCATAACATCAGGCCATCCGCGGTCCATTCGTCAACAGACAACTTCGAAAGACTCCAACCATCAACTACACAGGCATTTATGTTGTTCTTTCACACAGAGGAAGGCATGATTTCAGATGTTTACCTGCTCAGGCATAGTTTTGCATCAGGACTTGCTGATCATCTTAAAGGCCTACATGTTGTCCATCCCAGCGATGTATCACGTGAGCGCAACCTATTAAACTTGGTCAAGAGGCCATGCATTAGCACAGGCTTATGTTCTAGTATCTATATAACTAAAGGAACCAAGTTTGTCTCTGCCGCTATACGTTTCGTCATGTGAATACCTATGGTTCTATAATTGCACAGACTGATAGTTGACATACATGTGATGTGTTAGAGGACATTTTTAGCCATGATTAACAACCCACTAATTACTTAATTACGTTTCTTTTTACCCATGCTAAAAGTGGCTGCCGTCATCTTGGATTAACGTCATTTCCAACAATTGGCACACATTCCTCACTTTCTAGGATGCCATTAGACATACCTCACCTCTTTGCATTGATTGCTACGAAATGCGTCAATATCACCATAAAATCAGGCTATCCATGCTCCATTCATTAACAGACAGCTTCAAAAGACTCCAACCATCAACTAAACAGGCATTTGTGGCGTTCTTTCACACACAGGACAGCATGATTTCAGATGTTTACCTGCTGAGGCATAGTTTTGCATCAGGACTCACTGATCATCTTAAAGGCCTCCGTGTTGTCCATCCCAGGGACGTAAAAACTATTAAACCTGATCAAGAGGCCTTGCGTTAGCACGGGCTTATGTAGTATCAAACAAAAGCACAAGATAGACTCCAGGCTAAAATATAGCTTCCTTGATTCCTGATAATATCACTTCTTCTTAAAGACCTCTACTGTAATCCAACAGTAGACTAGCAGAGGATTTGACTTATGGGTTGGTGACCCAATGAGCTTTTGTTTTGCGATGGCAACCGGCACGCATTCACTTGCGTAAAATATGGTATCTGATTGGCCACCCCAGCTGCCACCTCATTATTGTAGACTATGATTGGATATATGCCGAGTCAGAGGTGGGACTTTGATTGAACTCTTTGATAAGAAGAAGAAAAATAAGTCATTTTAGTCATCTGGGTTGGGTATCACACCATTAGTCAGATGACATGTAGATCATCTGCCTTAAAGCTGAATGTTAAGATCATTCATTCATTCATTTTCTATACCCGCTTACTCCAAGTAAGGGTCACGGGGGTGCTGGAGCCTATCCCAGCGGTCATTGGGCGAAAGGCAGGGTACACCCTGGACAGGCCGCCAATCCATCGCAAGGCCACATAAAGACAAACAAACACATTCACACTCTCACTCACACCTACGTTTGTTTTTTAATCTAGTAAGCCAATGTGATGTGAGTACATTCATGTGTGTGTGCTCGTACTTGATGTCACCCCTGCATAAATCAATGCCCCCACCCCAGTCAAATCAACCTGGACCCACCCCTCTTTTGAGCTCTGAATAATATACCTTTTTCCATGAATTCAGGAACAATTTAAGGGAAGAATATCAGCCGTTCTGCTGTACAAATATGTGAAGTGCAGGGTTTGTAGCTGTGACACAACCTGTTCATTACTAAATGTCATCCTCCAAAGATTAACACTGAGAATTCCGGTACGCAGTCTTGTTCGTTCCAAACTTATGCACCTCAGCCACCATTAGATCAAATCTTTTAGAACTGTAATTACATAAACTCTTAATGTGATTAGATAGCTGCAGTACACCAGCTACTAATGTCAGCATTGGCTGTAATTGGAAGTAATGATTCTGGATTTGATGCTGCCAGACAGAGGGACATGAATCAGAGGATTAATGGACTAATTTGAGCCATTATCCATTAGGAGTCGTTAACTGAGGTGAATCAACAGATAACATCTGCGGGAAGAATTAAAGGAAAGCACTCTCAAAATTTCGACAGATTTTCCTCATCTTAAAACCTTGTCGAACATGGCATCTGTCTGAGCGTGTGTGTCAGTCAAAGAGTTAAAATGCTGAGCCGTGCACAAAAAAATTAGCTATTTTAAGAAAAGTGGATTATAGTGTACATCACCGCATTCCAAATGTAGAACAAAATTTTCAGTTGAAGTGATTCTCTTCAGCTCAGCTTGGATAGATTTTGGCATATAACTTTTCTGAATGTCACTGCAAGTATGACTGAGAAATCCAACAGCTAGGCCATCTGTGCACCAAGTCCAAGTCCAAGAAAGATAAAAAAAAAAGTGTTGATCAAATCTTTGTTGGTACGCAGTGTTTGCAGATACAACATCACACACATTGACATAACAGATAGTCTGTACCAATACTGATTTCAAGCCCTGTTATGTACTTCAATAAAACTTGGTTATTGATATTTCTCATGTATTGTGTGCAGAAATTTAGAACTCCTGCCAGCCCACTTTCATAGCTACATGTACACACATACACGCACTTACCCAGCCTCACCACTTATCTTTTAATTTTACTGGCTGACTTCCACCAGAGCTGAGGCGAGAAAAAAGCTGCTTTTAGCGCATATATAAAATTTGTTGCCCTGCCCCAGAGTATTTCAATTATATAATCATCATTTGTTTCTGCTGCAGTGTACGTGTTGTGCAACTGGATAATATGCTAATTTTGTTTGACAGTAAGACTGGGCCCTATCTTGACCTCGATGTAAAAATGAGTTGCACAGATGGTGCAAATCCATTTGGGGCTTGTCAGAGCATACATTGCTATTTAAGTGGATGGAAATACCAGAACAAAGCTGAGGGATGGACACACAGGGGTTGGATTTGGTCGGAGCGGCACCTGTCTGACCCTTTAAACCGGAGTGTAGCAGACACACAGCACTGTGGTATAAAGAAAGTGGACATAAGTGAAAGGATTTCTGGTGCGTTAATGGATTAGTGACAATTTGTCAGAGTGCACAGTAGACAGGAGCCGCCAAAGCTCCCTGAGGTGAAGCAATGCAGCAGTAAGCTGCTTATTATGTTTTCAATTTACTTTCATTGTGTATTTTATGGCAAACTAGAACGGCACTCGGAGAGCGCAGACCCCGCCAATGCCACGTATCCTGGGACCTACAATTATCCTGGATCGTAATCCGGGCGTGGATCTAGAATGCACTGATATACTTGGATCATCAAACGCTTAATAGCATTCCCTTTTGTTAACATATTGTGGATATCCAACTTTCAGTGAAACCCATTCAATAATTAAATTGCTTTAAAGGGAATATGGATGACGGGTCCATTATTTAATTAGAAGAAATGAACAAAAAAATCATTCAATAATAATGAAATTATATTCAAACCGTGCTTCTGTACATGAACATTACACTGTTGTCTTGAAAATCAAAAACA